>PVJN01002859.1:0-110551 GCA_004026805.1 Lasiurus borealis | reverse complement strand
CTGTATAATATTTTTTATTCCAGTCAGTGTATGTTTAGTTTCTAGTTGGTCCTTTTTCATCTCTAGTTGGACCTTTTCCATCTCTAGTTGGATCTTTTGCATCTCTAGTTGGTCCTTTTTCATCTCCTCTTGGCTCTCGCAACTTTATCCAACTTTTCTAGCATATTCTTGAAAAACCTTATAAGCGTGGTTTTGAACTCTATATCCAGTCAGTTTTTTTCCTCCATTTCTTTTATTTGTGATCCCTTCCCTTGTCTTGGCATTTTCACTCTGCTGGGAGAACTTCTGTGTTGAATTCAGCCTTATGATACCAGACTTGCAAAGCCGAAGAAGCCTCTCTGTTGAGCTTGGGATGGGTGGAGTCTGAGGGCTTAATGGACCGCCTTGCCTTCCAATCAGCCCTGCCCTCCACGGCCCCTGAGTCTCACGTGACTGGGTAATCGCTGGAGCGGTCCTTGTGCATGTGAGCCCTTAGTGCCTCTAACCGCTGCCTTTCCACAAGGACCACACGAGTCTAGGTCCCCAGGGTTTCGCCTGAAACAGGGGCTTAGGGAGTCAGAAATGGCACAGTTGGGAGGGTCTGTCTCCTGCCCACTCTAGTAAGCCAGCGGCACAATCAGCAATCTGTCCTCTGCGAAGTTCCATGCGCACCAACAGCCCTTTGATCTTTTGCAGCTCCCCTACATTTCCGTGCACCTTTCTCTTTTCACAGTCCAAACTTCCCCCGTATGAGTTTCAGCTGGATGTGGGGTTTAGTGTCATAAGATAAGGGGTTCAATGCCATTGGGAGTCTCCGTTTCCCTCCCGCCAGAGAAAGTCAGCCGGGCACTCCGGCACCTGCTCTCTCAGCGTGCGTGTCTCTGTACCTCAGCTTTTTGCAGCTCCTCTGGGTTTCTGTGAGCCCATCTCTTTCCTTCTAGCTGTAGAACTTCCACTCAGCCAGCTTTCCTGTGGTTCTGGATGATGTCAGTTCTGTTTTTTAGTTGTAGTTTTGAAATTGTTGTGCGAGGCAGCAGTGTACGTGTTTACCTATGCCACCATCTTGCTGTGTAATCTGCCTATTTTTAAATTGGATTGTTTTGCACTTTATAAATTATTTATATATTTTGAAAATTAACCCCTTATCAGATGGATTACTGGCAAATATATTTTCCCATTCAGTAGGTTCCCTTTTCATTTTGTTGATGGTTTCTTTTGGTGTGCAAAAGGCTTTAAGTTTGATGTAGTCCTGTTTTTCTTCCCTGTGTTTCCCTTGTCCAAAAAAATATGTTGGCAAAATACTGCCTAGGTTTTCTTCTAGAATTTTTATGGCTTTGCAATTTACATTTAATTATGTTATCCATTTTGAGTTTATTCTTGCATATGGTCTAAGTTGGTAGTGTAATTTCATTTTTTTTGCATGTATTTTTCCAATTTTCCCAACACAATTTATTGAAGAGACTGTTTTTACGTCATAAAATGTTCTTGCCTTTTTTGTCAAATATTAATTGACCATAAAGGTGTGGGCTGATTTCTGGGCTGTTTACTCTGTTCCATTGATCTATGTGCCTGTTCTTGTGTCATTACTATGCTGTTTTGATTACTATGGCTTTTAAAAAAAAATCTTTATTGTTCAGATTATTATAATTGTTCCTCTTTTTCCCCCCAATTGCTCCCCTCCACCCGGTTCCCACTCCACTCTCTGCCCTCCCCTGCCCCGTCCTTATCCATAGGTGTATGATTTTTGTCTAGTCTCTTCCCGCACCCTCCACACACCTTTCCTCCCACGGATTGTCAGTCACTCCCTTTCTATGCCCCTGATTCTATTATATTCACCAGATAATTCTGTTCAGATTTTCTATTCACTTGATTTTTAGATTCACCTGTTAATAGGTATGTATTTGTTGTTCATAATTTTTTTTATTAATGTATTACAGGTGTACATATCTTCCCATTTCCCCCCTACTCCCACCTCCCTTGCATGACCTAACACCACAGTGTCTTGTGTCCATTGGTTATGCTTATATGCATGCATAAAAGTCCTTCGGTTGATCTTTTATCTACCACACCTCTCCCTAACCTTCCCACTGTAATTTGACAGTCTGTTTAATGCTTTACTGCCTCTGTATCTACCTTTTTGTTCATCAGTTTATAATGTTCTTTATTATCAATAAATGAATGAGATCATGTGGTATTTTTCTCTCATTGACTAGCTTATTTCACTCAGCATAATACTCTCCAGTTCCATCTAGGTTGCTGCAAATGGTAAGAATTTCTTCTTTTTTATGGCAACAAAGTATTCCATTGTGTAGATGTACCATAGTTTTCTGATTCAGTCATCTGCTGATGGGCATCTAAACTGTTTCCAAATCTTAGCTATTAAAAATTGTGTTGCTATGAACATAGGGGTGCATATATCCTTTCTGATTGGTGTTTCTAATTTCTTAGGATATATTCCTAGGAGTGGGATTACTGGGTCAAATTGGAGTTCCATTTTTAGTTTTTTGAGGAAACTCCATACTGTTCTCCACAGTAGCTGCACCAGGCTGCATTCCCACCAGCAGTGCACTAGGGTTCTTTGCATCCTCAGCAAAACACTTGTCATTTGTTGATTTGTTGATGATAGCCATTCTGACAGGTGTGAGATGGTATTGCATTGCATTTTGATTTGCATTTCTCGGATAATTAGTGACTTTGGGAATGTTTTCATGTGTCTCTTGGCCTTCCGTCTTCTTTCAAAAAGAATCTATTTAGGTCCATTGTCCATTTTTTTAAATTGGATCATTTATCTTCCTTTTATTAAGTTGTATAAGTTCCCTATAGATGTTGGAGATTAAATCTTTATCAGTGATAATATTTGCAAATATGTTCTCCCATACAGTGGGCTTTCTTATTGTTTTGTTGATGGTTTCTTTGGCTGTGCAAAAGCTTTTTATTCTGATGTATTCCCATTTGTTTATTTTCTCTTTAGCTTTCATAGTCCTAGGAGCAGTATCAGTGAAGAAGTTCCTTTGGCATATGTCTGAGATTTTGCTGCGTGTGATTCCTCTAATCTTTTTATGGTTTCTGGCCTCATGTTTAAGTTCTGTATTCATTTGGAGCTTATTTTTGTGTATGGTGTAAGTTAGTGGTCTAGTTTCATTTTTTTTGTATGTATCTGTCCAATTTTCCAACACCATTTATTAAAGAGATTGTCTTGCCTCCATTGTATGTTCATGCCCCCTTTGTCAAATATTAATTGAGCATAGTGGTTTGGGTCGATATTTGGATTCTCTATTCTATTCCATTGGTCTATATGTCTGTTCTTGCACCAGTACCAGGCTGTTTTGAGAACAGTGGCTTTGTAGTATAACTTGAAATCTTGTAATGAGACCCCACCTACTTTGTTCTTCTTTCTCAGGATTGCTGTGGCTATTTGGAGTCTTTATTTTGTCCCAGATGAATCTTTGGAAAGTTCTTTCTAGGTATGTGAAATATGCTGTTAGTATTTTAATGGGTAGTGCATTGAACCTATGGATTGCTTTGGGTAGTATAGACATTTTAATGGTGTTGATTCTCCTAATCCATGAAAATGGTATGTTCTTCCACCTGTTAACATCTTCCTCTATCTCTTTTTTCAGTGTTCTGTAGTTTTCTACATATAGGTCTTTTACTTCTTTAGTTAGGTTTATTCCTAGGTATCTTATGTTTTTGGTGCGATCATAAATGTATAACATTATTGATTTGTGAATATTATATCATCCTTGCATTCCTGGGATAAATCCTACTTGGTCATGGTGTATGATCTTTCTGATATACTGCTGTATTCAATTTGCCCGAATTTTGTCGAGGATTTTGGCATTTATGAGGGATATTGGTTTGCAATTCTCTTTCATTGTGTTGTCTTTATCTGGTTTTGGTATTAGGGTGATACTGGCTTCATAGAATGAGCTTGGAAGTGTTCCTTCTTCTTGAAATTTTTGGAATAGTCTGAAGAGGATAGGTTTTAATTCTTCCTTGAATGTTTGGTAAAACTTCCTTGTGTTGGCCCCAGTGTATGCTTAATTTCTAGTTGGTCCTTTTTCATATCCTCAAGGGTCTCACTAAATTTATCAGCCTTTTCTAGAAAATTATTGAAAAATCTTATAACTGTGGTTTTGAACTCTATATCCAGTTGTTTGCTTTCCTCCACTTCTTTTGTTTGTGATCTGTTTCTTTGTCTCCACGTGTTCACTGCTTCCCTGAGTTGATAGAGTGGCTTTGTGTGCTAGGTGTTCTATAGGGTCCAGTGGCTCAGCTTCCCCAGTTACCTGAGGTGGACACTATTGGTGCACCTCGTTGTGGGCTGTGTGCACAGTCTTGTTGTTAAGCCTTGATTGTTGTTGGTATCACTGGGGGAATTGGCTGTGAGGGTCATCTGTGTCTACAATGAGAGAACTTCTGTGTTGGAGACACCCTTATGAGGCAAGATTTGTTTCAGTGGGGTTTTGGTGCTCACTGAGTCTGCCCTACGGGTGTGTCCCTATGGATCTGAAGAGTTGTAATCTGGATGGTCCTACTTTGGCCTCTGGGTACACTGGCTATTGGATTTCAAAGGAGATGCTAATTTAGTCTGTGCTTGAGGCCACCCAGCAGGAGCTACGGAGAGATCTACAGATTCCTCTTCTTTGTTTGAGTTCTGGAGGTACCCAGATGAGGCCCAGCTGTGAAGCAAGGCAAGCTGTTGCAGGTCCTTGGGTCTTCTTTTGGATGTTCTGGGTCTCATTGACTCAGTTGTAGTTAGTTAGGTAAGTTTAGAACTCAAAGGACCAGGCCATTTATTTGCAAAAGCCTCTGTGCTCAGCTTGGTTGGGGTGGAGTCTCAGGGTGGAAGCAAACAGCAATGGCTTCCCATCAGCCCTGCCCTAAGGGGCCCGGCTCTCAGTGTCTCACAGTAATCGCTACAAGCACCTCTGAGAAAAAGCTGCCCTCGAGTTTCACCTGCTGCCAGATAGTCTGGTTTCTCCCATATGGTTCCCAGAGTCTCGCCTGGAACTGGAGTCCAGAGAAGTTGGAAGGTTGTTTCTCCCTCCGGATTGAAAAAGCCAGCCATGTATTCAGTTACCAGCCCTCTTCATATGCGCATTTCCGTACTTCTGCACTTTGCTTTCACAGCTCCTGTGAGTCTCAGTGTGCTTTCCTCTTCCCTTCTAGTTGTAGAATTTCCTCTTAGCCAGCCTTTCTGTGGTTCAGGATGATGTCTGTTTTGTCTTTTAGTTGTAATTTTAAAGTGATTGTGTGAGGCAGGAAGTTCAGGTGTTTACTTATGTTGCCATCTTGTTTTCTCTGATAACTATGGCCTTGTAGTAAAGTTTGTTATCATGTAGTGTGATACCTCCAACTTTGTATTTCTTTCTTAAGATTGCTGAGGTTATTTGAGGTTTTTGTAGGTGTTGTGTTTTTTTTGTGTGGTTCCATATAAATTTTTTGAATATTTGTTATAGAACAAATATCTGTGAGATATGCTATTGGTATTTTAATAGGAATTGTATTAAATCTGTAAATTGATTTGAGTAGTATGGACATTTTAATAATGTTAATTTTCCCTATCCATGAACACCATATAAGCTTCCACCTATTTGTATCTTCTCAATTTCTTTCTTCAGTATCTTATAATTTTTTGAGTATAGGTTTTTTACCTCCTTGGTTAAATTTATCCTTGATACCTTATTTCTCTTTTAAAATTTAATTTAATTTTTAAAATCTTTATTGTTGAAAGTATTGCATATGCCTCCCTGATCCTCCCATTAACCACCTCCAGCCCACCCCCACTCCTTGCCCCAGGCCCTCACCACCCCACTGTCTGTGTCCATAGTATTCCATGGTATAAATGTACCATAGCTTTTTTTTCCACTCCTCCACTGGGAAATACTTTGTGACTTTAAGAAAACTTTACTCATCTTTAGTAATTTGGAAGTACATATTTATTTCATTGTCATCATTTTAAAACTTTAAGATTCACAAATAAGTGCATATAAAGATGTCCAACTTCATTCACCATCAGGAAAATGCAATTTGAAATCACAATGGCATGTAAGGACACACCTGTCAGAATGCCTACAGTAGAAAATAGTGATAGCACCAAGTGCTGGCAAAAGCACAGACAAACAGAACCACTCATGCATTGCTGGCACAATTGCGGATGGCACAGTCCGCTAGAAAACAGCTTGGCAGTTTGTCTTCAGACTCAAAAGGGACTTGGAGAATGTACAGCCTGGATGAATATCAAGGGAATTATTCTCAGTGAAAACAGCAAATCTCAAATGTTATATAGTGTATTATTCCACTTATATAACCCTCTTGAAATAACAAAATGACACAGATGGAGAACAGGTTGCTGGTTGCCAGAGGTTAGAGATGGAAGGAAAAGGGAATCACTGCAGAGGCCACACATAGGAGCCTTGATTGTGTTGTGGTTACATTAAGCTACACATGTTAAAATTACATGGACACACACACACACACGTATCACTGGTAAAATCTGAATAAACTCTGGATTGTACCAATGTCAATTTCCTGGTTTTTATCTTGTGCTATGGGTGTGCAAGATGTTAAACTTTGGGGGAGGCTGGGGAAAAGGTATATATATATATTTGCAATTTCTCATGAATCTATGAATATTAAAAATAAAAAAGTTAAAAGACATCTATAATGTCAAAAAGCAAGTAAGTGCTAAAAAAAATACATACTTTGATGGCAGAAGCCAATAGAAAGCTCTCAATTTCCAAAACAGGAACAATTTGAGCAATAAAATAGTATTGGCTTATGACCCAAAGTATAAAATGAATAACCATGAGATCAGACTAACATAAATAAATGATTTAAAAAATAAATAAATGGGGGAGAAAAACAATCAAATTCCCTTTCAGGAGAATTCTAAATAATTTATGTAGACACTTCACCTGGAAGGAGTTGGAGTGTAATTCTCCATTCCTTAAGAAGGTTGGAATTTGAGAGAAACCAAGATGGTGGCATAGTGAACACCTAAACTGCTGCCTTGCACAACCATTTCAAAACTACAGCTAAAAGACAGAAAGGACATCATCCAGAACCATAGGAAAACTGGCTGAGTGGGAATTCTAAAATTAAAAGGAAAGAGAGGGGCTCACGGAGACACAGAGGCGCTGCAAAAAGCTGAGGTACAGAGACAAGTGGTGTGTAGAGAGGACAGGTGATGGAGGGCCTGGCTGACTTCCTCTAGCAGGAGGGAGACAGAAACTCCCAACTGAATGAAACCTCAGTTCCAGGTGAGACTCATATGGGGAGAGTCTGGACTGTCAAAAAAAGGCAGGAGTGCACAGACACTCAGGGGAGCCACAAAAGGCAGAGGTCTGGAGGTGATTATGCGAGTGCACGCAGAGATGACTGACTACTAATTGTGCCATTGGCTTTCTCTAGCAGGAGAAATAGGGTACCTCCCGACTGTGCTAAACTCCAATTCTGGCTGCACTGAACCCTAGTTTCAGGTGAGACCCTGGGAACCCAGACTCATATGGAAACTCAGGGGAGATGAGAAAGGGAGAGGTCTGGAAGCACATGCGTAAGTGTGGGCAGAGAGGGCTGCAGTGATTACTGAGGGACACCCAGGGGCCTCATAGGGCAGGCCTTATGGGAAGCCAAGGCTATCTGCTTAGCCCTGAGATTCTGCCCCATCCAAGCTGAGCACAGAGGCTTTTGCAATTTTGCAAGTCTTGTCTCATAAGGCTGACTTCAGCATAGAAGTTCTCCTGGCGTAGACACAGCTGATCCCCACAGCCAATTACCCCCAGTGATACCGACAACAATCAAGTCTTAACTTCAACAAGGTTGTACACATAGTCCACAAAGAGGTGCACCATAAGTGTCCACCTAGGTAACTGGGGAAGCAAAGCTACTGGGCCATATAGGACAACTAGCACACAAAACTACTTGATCAACTCAGTGAAGCAGCAAAAATGTGGAGACAAAGAAACAAATCACAAACAAAAGAAATGGAGGAAAACAAATGACTGGATATAGAGTTCAAAACCACAGTTATAAGGTTTTTCAAAAATTTTCTAGTAAAGGTCTATAAATTTAGTGAAACCCAAGAGGAGATGAAAAAAGATCAACTAGAAATTAAACATACACTGACTGAAATAAAAAAACATACAGAGACCTACCAGCAGACTAGAGAAATGCAAGATCAAGTCGAAGATTTGAAATACAAAGAAGCAGAAAACACTCAACTGGAAAAGCAAAAAGAAAAAAAAGAATATAAAAAATTGAAGATAGTGTAAGGAGCCTCTGGGACAACTTCAAGTGTACTAACATCAGAATTATGGGAGTGCCAGAAGAAGAGAGAGAGCCAGATACTGAAGACATATTTGAAGAAATAATGACAAAAAACTTCCCCTACCTGATGAAAGAAATAGACTTACAAGTCCAGGAAGCACACAGAACCCAAAACAAAAGGAATCCAAAGAGGACCACATTAAGACACATCATAATTAAAATACCAAGAGCAAAATACAAAGAATATTAAAAGCAGCAAGAGAAAAACAGTTAATTACCTACAGGAGAGCACCCAGGACTGTAGGGATTGTTTGCTCCATGTTAGAGATGGAGAGACTGAGACTCAGAGAGGTGACAGAACTTGTTTAAGGTCACGCAGCTAGTAGTGTCTCAGAATTCAAGTGCAAAGCTTGCACTCCTCCCACCGCATCATGCTTCTCCTTGAGTGACCAGCATGGCCCCACTGAGGAATTTCATACAATCACAGATACAGCTATGATTCTTTGGTTTTTCCTCTGACTGCTCTTTTGCTTTATGGGAGCAAGTAGTGAGGAAGAAGGCAGTTTCATCTAGTGAGGAAGTTCTTTGGATAATTTCCATAAAGGAGATGAGTCATGGGGATTGGTCATTGCATTCACAGGACAGACACATGATAGAATCCACCCTACAAACTAAGCTGGCAAAACATCAATCCCATCTTGTCCACTTCTGCTCCCACGGCAGCCATGATGAATCAAACTTGAGCTCTTGCCTGCTGAGCCTGCACTCAGCCTGATGAACGTTCTCAGCAAGCGCTCCTGACAGGCACCACTGAGCCCAAGGATGATCTGAGATGAAAACACTCTGCCTTCCCAGCGACAGGCAATGCCACACTTGCAGGATTTGAAAAGCAGAGTGAGATGTGCACAAACTGGTTACTGCCTGTACAATGAATGCTACAGTCACAGCATGAAATTACTTCTGCAGTCTTTCAGTAGGATGTATGGCCACAACCACATTCTTGATGCCACATGTCCACACTATGGGGAGGGATGAACTCTAGGGAGGGATGAGTTTCCGAGTGGCAGTGCCATGATGCCCCTGTGCTAGAAATGGAAAGGTGAAACCACAGGGCAGGATGCCAGGGGCTCTGTAGGCAGGCCACCCATGGGGAGTAACATCAGGTTGATCCCTGGGAGATCTTGGCAGTTGTAAGAAGTGACAGTGGCAGGATGAGGCTTTACATTTGTTTCAGATTGTGATTCAATATTTGTGACAATGGCAACAACAAGAGAAAGCAATGGCCACGGGCTTAGGAATAAGTGGAAAATTACCTTGTGATCCTGGGACACTTGATGACTGTATACGGCCCTGGGACAATAACAAAGAGGAGTCCACAGAGTTAATCACAGCTGATCCCATTATTCTGAAATATGAAGCCAAATTGCCTGAGACTACTATTTATGGGCGTTTGCCAACTGATGAAAGCTTAAAAAATCATTACATCATAATACTTCTAAGTACTCACAATTTATGCATTAGCTTAACTTACATTTACTAACATTCTGGTTTTCCTTTATTGCCATGTTTCCCCTTCGGAGCCAGAAAGCCTTGGCCCAAATCCCAGCCCCCTTTCTATCAGTGAGTCTTTGGACAAGTCACTTGGCCTTTCTCAGCTTGTTTCCTTGTCTGAAAAATGGGGGTGAAACTATAGCAGTCTCATAATGTTGAAGGTTAAGTGAATTAATAAAAGCACTTTAGTAGCTTTATAAATATTAGCTATTACCCCTACAGTCAAATGGGCAAATGCACAGCTCTTCCCCATTCCTAGATATGAGCAGTGGAAACTGCACAGGCAGTCTCCATGGAGTCAGCCAGGAGACAATGTGCAGGAGGCACCTGGAGCTTCATTTCCCCTGGAGACAGTGTAGGGCTCAGCCTGTCCTGCAGTCCCTTCTTATCAGCAGCTGAATGCTCCTAGGGGACTAGCAGCCCAAGGGGCCTTTCACTGTAATGATGGTAGAGAAAGTAGTGTTTAGACCACAGGAGAAAGTGCCTTACCTGTCCTACCCCCAGACAACTGCCAGCAGCCAGCGTTTACAGGGAAATGCACAGTGAGGAGCCATCAAGACCTTGGACATTAGATGAAAAAAAAAATGGCAGCAGAATAGACAAATGTGTCCTGAGCCTTGTCCCTGAACAAGAACAGCTGAGGGTTGCACTGGGAGTATTTGTTGGTAGTTAAGGGACAGCTATACTCCAGGAGAAGGTGGGGGACTGCTAGATGGGATTCTCCTGATTGGGCAGCCTCCTACTGCTGCTGAGCTTTCTCCTGGAACTAATAGCTTAGACTTGGAGACAACACCATCTTGAAAAGAAAAGTGGATGTTATCAGAAGCCTGAAAATCTACAACTGTGACATCTACCAAAAAGCTGCAAACCCCAGTATACCAGTTCTCAATTGGTGGAGACACACGGAATCAGAGGACCTCTATACTTCACACAGAAAGGTCAGCTTTTGCCTGGGATAAGGAGAGAGAGAACTACATAACCAGATACCCAGACAAGAGAGACCAGGGGGAGATAAAGAAACAGCCCACATATGAAAGAAAAGCAGGCATCACCAGAAAGTAAACAAAATGAAGACAAGCAACATGCCAGAGAAAGAATTCAGAAAAATGGTCATAAAGTGACTGAAAAGAATGAAAGACAAATTCGACAATATGAGTAAGAACCAAGAGGAAATGTAAAAGAATCAAGAAGAAATAAAAAATGACATTATTGCTGTAAAGAACTCAATAGAAAGCATCAAGAGTAGACTAGAAGAAGCAGAGAACCGCATCAGTGAGCTAGAAGAAAAGGTGGTAAAAAATACCCAAGTAGAGCAGCTTCTAGAAAAAAAAAAATTAAAGAGCAGGAGGAGAGCCTAAGGGAACTTTTGGACAACACAAAACAAAACAACATTTGCATAATAAGGGGTCCCGAAGGAGAGGAAACTGAGCAAGGAATAGAAAAGCTGTTTGAAGAAATAATGACAGAAAACTTCCCTGATATAGGGAAGAAAAAATCCACACAAATCCAAGAAGCTCACAGAGGTCCAAGCAAAATGAACCCCAGAAGACTGATGCCAAGGCACATTATAATTAAATTGGCAAACTATAATGACTGAGTAAGAATCTTAAAAGTGGCCAGAGAGAGACAGAACGTTACCTACAAAGTAACCCTCATCAGACTAGTGACTAATTTCTCAACAGAAACTCATCAGGCTAGAAGGGAATGGAATAAAATATACAAAGTCATGCAAAGGAATGGTCTGAATCCAAGAATATTGTACCCAGCAAGGCTATCAATTAAAATTGAAGGTGAAATCAGGAACTTCACAGACAAAAAAGGACTAAGAGAATTTATTACCCCAAACCAGCAATGCAAGAAATGCTAAAGGGTTTGCAATAGAAAGAAAGAAAGAGAGAAAGAAAGAAAGAAAGAAAGAAAGAAAGAAAGAAAGAAAGAAAAAAAGAAAGAAAAAAAGAAAGAAAGAAAGAGAAAAGAAAGAAGAAAGGAAGGAAGGAAGGAAGGAAGGAAGGAAGGAAGGAAGGAAGGAAGGAAGGAAGAAAGGAAGGAAGGAAGGAAGAGGAAGCGAAGAAGGAACACAGGGGGTAAAGAATAAAAATGGCAACAAATAAGTACCTATCAATAATAACTTTAAATGTAAATAGATTAAAGGCCCTTATCAAAAGACATAAGGTAATGGATTGGATAAGAAAACATGACCCATATACCTGCTGTCTACAAGAAACCCACATCAGAAAAAAAAAGATGCACACTGACTGAGGGTGAAGGGATGGAAAAAAGTTTTTTAGGTGAATAAAAATGAAAAGAAAGCTAGGGTAGCAATACTTATATCTGTCAAATTAGATCTCAAAGTGAAGGACATAACAAGAGATAAGGAAGGCCATTTCATAATACTAAAGGGAGCAATCCAACAAAAAGAAATAACTCTGATAAACATATATGCTGCCAATACAGGAGCGCCAAAATACATTAATAAAACAACAACAAACCTCCTGGAGGATATCAAGGAAGAGATTGACAGCAATACAATCATAGTTGGAGACTTTAGTATCCCATTATCACCATTGGACAAATCCTCTAAACAAATAATCAGCAAAAGAAAAATCAATCTTAAATGACTCACTAGATCAGATGGAATTAATTAACATCTTCAAAACATTACACCCCAAAGCCACAGAATATACATTCTTCTCAAGTGCACATTGGTCATTTTCAAAGATAAACCACATGTTGGGTCGTAGGCAAAGTCTCTTCAAATTCAAGAAGATAAAAATCATATCAAGCATCTTCTCACATCACAGTGATATAAAACTTAAAATCAAGTACAATAAGAACAATCCAAAGAAATAAAACACATGGAGACTAAACAGCATGCTATTAAACAATGACTGGGTTACCAGAGAGATCAAGGAAGAAATGCAAACTGACATGGCAACAAATGAAAATGAAAACACAACAATCCAAAATCTATGGGACACAGCAAAAGCAGTCTTGAGAGGGAAGTTCATAGCTCTACAAGCCTTCTGCAAAAAACAACACAAATAGCAATAAATTACCTAGCCTTACAACTCAAAGAGTTAGAAAGAGAGCAACAAGAAAAGCCCAGTATAAGCAGAAGGGAGGAAATAATAAAGATTAGAACAGAGATAAAAGAAATAGAGACTAAAGAATCAATACCAAAGATCAACAAAACCAAGAGCTAGTTCTATGAAAGGATAAACAAGATTGATGAACCTATAGCTAGGCTCACCAAGAAGCAAAGAGAGAGGATCCAAATAAACAAAATCAGAAATGAAAGACGTGAAATAACAACAGACCCCACCGAAATACAAAGGGTTGTTTAAAAATACTATGAACAACTCTATTCCAACAAACTGCACAACCTGGAGGAAATGGACATAGTCCTAGAAAAATATAACCTTCCAAAACTCAATCAGGAAGAATCTGAATATCTCAATAGGCCAATAACTATGTAAGAAATTGAAGCAGTCTTCAAAAAGCTTCCAGCAAACAATAGTCTGGTGCCAGATGGCTTCACAGGAGAGTTTTACTGAACATTCAAGGAAGAATTAAAACCTATTCTCCTCAGACTATTCAAAAAAAATTCAAGAAGAGGGGACACTTCCAAGCTCATTCTTTGAAGTCAGCCTCTCCCTAATACCAAAACTAGGTAAAGACAACACAATGAAAGAGAATTATAGGCCAGTATCCCTCATGAACATAAATGCCAAAATCTTCAACAAATTTCTAGCAAACTGGATCCAGCAGTACACCAGAAAGTTTATACACCATGACCAAGTTGAATTTATTTCAGAAATGCAAGGATGGCACAATATCCGCAAATCAATAAACATGATACATTACATAAACAAATTGCGAGATTAAACCACAGTTATATCAATTAAATGCAGAAAAAGCATTTGATAAGATTCAACACCCTTTCTTGATAAAAACTGTCAATAAAGTGGGAATAGAAGGATCATACCTCAACATAAATAAAGCTATATATGAAAATCCACAGCTAACATCATTCTCAATGGGCAAAAATTAAAACCATTTCCCCTAAGAACAAGAACAAGACAGGGATGCCCACTCTCACCACTCCTGTTCAACATAGTATTGGAAGTATTAGCCATTGCAATAGACAAGAAGAAGAAATAAAAGGCATCCAAACTGGAAAACAAGAAGTAAAGCTGTCCTTATTTGCAGATGACATGAAATTGTACATAAAAAACCCAAGACTCCACCAAAAAACTAATAGATTCAATAAATGAATTTGGCAATGTAGCAGAATACAAAATTAATGCCAAGTAGTCTATGGTATTTCTATACAACAATAGTGAACTTAGAGAAAGAGACACTAAAAAAGCAATCCCATTTACCATCGCACAAAAATAATTAAGATACCTAGGAATAAGCTAAACTAAGGAAGTAAAAGACCTATATACGGAAAACTACAGGACACTGAAAAAAGAGATAGAGGAAGACTTAAACAAATGGAAGAGCACACCATGCTCATGGATTAGGAGAATCAACATCATTAAAATGTCCATACTACCCAAAGCAATCTATAGGTTCAACATACTCCCCAGAAAAATACCAACTGCATATTTCACAGACCTAGAAAGATCTCTCCAAAGATTCATCTGGAACAAAAAAAAGACCCCAAATAGCCACAGCAATCCTGAGAAAGAACAAAGTAGGTGGAATCTCATAACCAAATTTCAAGCTCTATTACAAAGCCACTGTTCTCAAAACATCCTGGTACTGGCACAAGAACAGACATATAGACCAACAGAATAGTATAGAGAATCCAGTTATTGATCCAAACCTCTATGCTCAATTAATATTTGACAAAAGAGGCATGAACATGCAATGGAGGCAAGACAGTCTCTTCAATAAATGGTGTTGGGAAAATTGGACAGATACATGCAAAAAAAATAAAACTAGACAACCAACTTACACCATTCACAAAAATAAACTCAAAATGGATACAAGACTTAAACATAAGGTGGGAGACCATAAAAATACTGGAGGAATCCACAGGCAGCAAAATCTCAGACATATGCCGAAGGAACTTCTTCACTGATACTGCTCCTAGGGAAATGGAAGCTAAAGAGAAAATAAACAAATGGGATTACCTCAAAATAAAAAGCTTTTGCACAACAAAAGAAACCATCAACAAGAAAGCCCACTGTATGGGAGAACATACTTCCAAATGTTATCACTGATAAAGGTTTAATCTCCAACATCTACAGGCAACTTATACAACTTAATAAAAGGAAGAGAAATGATCTAATAAAAAAATGGACTTAAATAGAACCTTTCAAAAGGAGACAGAAGGAAGGCCAAGAGACACATGAAAACATGCTCAAAGTCACTAATTATCACAGAGATGCAAATCAAAACCATAATGCAATACCATCTCACACCTGTCAGAATGACTATCATCAACAAATCAAGGAACGACAAGTGTTGGTGAGGATGCAGGGAAAAAGGAACTCTTGTGCACTACTGGTGGGAATGCAGACTGGTGCAGCCACTGTGGAGAACAGTATGGAGTTTCCTCAAAAAAATTAAAAATGGAACTCCCATTTGACCCAGTAATCCCACTCCTAGGAACATATTCTAAGAAATTAGAAACACCAATCAGAACGGATTTATGCATCCTTATGTTCATAGCAGCACAATTTACAATAGCTACAATTTAGAAACAGCCCGTCAGCAGATGACTGGATCAGAAAACCATGGTACATCTACACACTGGAATAATACTATGCTGCCATAAAAGGAAGGAATTCTTACCATTTGCAGCAACCTGGATGGAACTGGAGAGCACTATGTTAAGTGAAATAACCTAGTCAATGAGAGAAAAATACCATGTGATCTTACTCATTTGTGGATAATAAAGAACATTATAAATTGATGAATAAAAGGATAGATACAGAGGCAGTAAAGCATTAAACAGACTGTCAAATTACAGCGGAAAGGTTAGGGAGAGGTGTGGTAGATAAGAAATCAACCAAAGGACTTGTATACATGCATATAAGCATAACCAATGGACACAAGACACTGGTATACATATAATACATTAATAAAAAATTTTAATTAAAGAGATCAACTGAAGGACTTGTATGCATGCATATAAGCATAACCAATGAACACAAGACACTGGGGGTGAGGGCATGCATGGGAGTAGGGTGGGGAGGGGGCAATGAAAGATATGTACACATGAAATACACTTAAAGAAATGGAAAATAATGACCTTGGGTGTTATGTTTTTAGAAGCGAACTCTTATTTAAAAGCAGATATGTGTTAATATTTGGATTTTATTTCTGGATACAGAAGTGAAAATAGAGTAATGTTTGATAGTATGGGCACTAATAACTTATTTTTATCCTATGGAAACATACACACCACGTGCAAAATTAAGACAATTTCCAAATCATTTTGCTGTCTCTGTTTGTGAGAGACCTCCTCTTGGGCCACACCTCGCAGTCATGGATCCCACTTTCACACTGGGACAGAATGACCCCAACCTATAGACCACTAAAAGCCAGAGTGATGGCTGTAGTGCATTTTGCTGCGAAGGCTGAGCTGTGATCTGGAGCATTTCGCTGTTGCCTGCCATCTGCCACTTGCTGGTGTGTTTGCCTTCCTCTGGTCAGCTCTGTGCTGGGGCCCCGGCCCTGGATTTGGTGCAGTGTCCCAAGGAAATCACAGGGGCAGCCACCTCTCTCTCCTCCTCACTCTTTGCTGGCCCAAGGGGGCAGTGCCACATCTCCTGACAGGAAGTCTCTGTCCACAGTCTTCACCATGGCCCAGCACATGGGAGACCAAAACAGCCATGTCCACGCCAGGGACCTTGGCAGAAAAGGGAAAGGCCAGGAGGAGAGCTGAGAGCAAACACAGATTTCAGAAGAATTGGTCTCTTCTGGGAGTTCTTCCCCTCTCGCACTGTTGCTGCAGCTGGCAAGCACAGAAGCAGTGTGTGAAATTCAACCTGTTTCTGCGCTACCACATCAAGCCTAGGAAGCAGCAGAGGAAGGAGCTCTTTGGAAATCCAGGCCCAGGCTGGGGAGCAGAGGCAGCTCACAGCATTGCCAGGCCCAGGTCCACTAGACAAGTGAGTAGCGCTGGGGCCTGCTCCCTAGGCGCCCACTGTGCCCATGCTGTGAGCACACTTTGAAATGCAGGCTGCTCTACAAAGCACCAGGCCAGTGCCCTGGGTTCTGTGTAGACAGAAAATGATGTCAGCCATTTCTTTGTGTGGCACAGAGCCCAAGGCAGGAGGGAGAGCTGGGCTCTAACAAGAACTGGCCAAAGATCTGCCGTTCAAAAGTGGGCCAAGGGCTCCTTCAGTGCCCCAGATGTCTGCAGCAAGGCCCACACTGGCCACAGAGCACTGGCAGGTCTGGGCATCATCCTCCCACCTGTCAGGTGTTTCCAGCTCATTTACACGCCCACAAACAGCGCTGGGTTTGGGCCACATGAGCGGTGAAATGGAAATTGCTTGAATGTGTGCCATTAAGTACATGCACGCTTCAATCCTCTTGGAGATGTAATTTTCTCCTGTACAAGCCAGCAAATAAACTTTGCACATTAAATTAAAAACTCTTATTATTCTGTGAGGTCCCGCCTTGAATTTGGGAGGACAATTCCCAGCTGCTGATGTGACAACCTCAGATTTTTTTTCTTTTTGCCTCAGACATTTTTGAAAACTATTTCTGTCTTGTGCACTGACTTGGGGCTCCAACTTGCATAAAAGCATCTCCAGCTGAGCACTTTTCCTCCCCCTAAGCGTGAAAGCCTGACCTCCATTTACTGTCACAGGTCCTTAGGGATAAGACAGGACTGATTCCCTCTCAGTATTAAACAGGTCACCTGGGCGTGGCTTAGGAGGAGAAAGCACCCAGGTAGTAAACCCAGTCTTTCATTACAGATAATGAATAATGAGTGTTATTCAGTGTGAAAATGACTGCAATTCTTCACCTGTCACATGAAAAGGGCACAGAAAAGAGGGATTTAAAAATAGCGCCTGTGTTCAGTGTGTGGTGGGCACAGCTGGCAGCCCGAGAGCATTGTCTGCAGGGGAAGGTGGTGAGCCAGCCAGCTTCAGAGAATTTCAGGAGCTGCCTGGTTGGGAGCATCCTGGGGTAGGATTGAAGGACAAGGTGGGGTTTCTCCTGTGACCATGACCTTAGGACAAGGTCTTGCTGCCTGACTTCTCTTTAGAACCTCAGCTTGCAGCCCATCTTCATTCACTCATGCTCTGAAGAAAGACACAGAGAGGGCTTCCCCACACAGAACCATGGGAGTCTGAATTTCAGCTTCTCAGAGCTCATTCGGAGACTATCTGTAAGGTGAAGGGGCTGAAGGAAGCGGCTGGAGGCAGCCTCATGGAAGAGCACAGGAGTCAGATGACCAGAACTGACCACTGTATCAATTACTTCCTGCACAGTCCTGGTGAGACCCTGGCTCCGGAACCTCATCTCTCTTTCCTACCTTCTGCTTTCCTATCAGGGATTGAGTGAGATAGTGTACACATGCCACCTGTGTGGGGAGCTTGCTTAGTATTTCTTCCCCTTCTGGTTTCGCCTCTGGCTGCAGCCCTCCACCTCAGCCCCTGTCATTCCAGCCCATCTCTCTGCACATGGCTCTGTGTTTGTTTCCATCTTCACTGTCTCTCTGCCTTAGACAAAGCCAGCGCATGAGGGCAGTGGCTATTTCTCTTATTCGCCACCGTTACTCAATGACCAGAATGGTACCCAGGGCCTAGTACCTCCTCACTATTTATTGAGTGATCTGATCCTTCCTAATAACTATTGATTTTGTGAAAACAAAAGTACAAATTTAAAAAATGTAAAGTGGATTCAATCAATGCTTAGGTTACTGGTTGGCAGCTAAATGACATAATCAAAATGTCTATTTTTTTATTATATAGTTATGCCCTTTTACTAACCATCCTGCTTTCCACCCTGATTGACAACTGCCCACCCAATTGCTGCAAACTTCAGGGGGCCTAGCCTTTGACCTTGAGCTGCACGGGGAGAATTGAGGTGGCCGGGAGAAAGCCAGACCCCAAACTGCTGACCCTGAGACCTTCTGAGAGGTCTTCCCTTTCTGCCCAGATTCTGCTTTCATGGAGGAAAAGAATAATCATCCTGAGTTCCACAGATCACTATATGGACAACATACACGCTTATTGTGATAAATTCAAACTTTTAACAATTCTGGAGAGGGTGTTTGCGTCTAGATCCCAAACACTCAGCTCAGAGTGAGACCCTGAGCAGAACCAAGAATGTTTTCCAAAGTGACTCCAACCCTGGTCCCTGAGAGCCTCTGCTTCCTTCCACCTAAAGGCTGTGGACCTGCACCACCAGCACTTCATGAATTGCTCATCTCAGAGCCTTCTTGCCAGCGGTCTGAGGGGCCCAGTAGGTCGTAGGTGAGGCTACTCTCTAGTAGGATGATCACCACCAGGGGTACTTGGCTGAGGGATGGACAGACCACAGCCCAGATAAGAAGTCTAAGAACTGCAACATGTTTACTTCAGGGAGGGAAGAGTGAGGGGGGGCAAAGGTCTGTGATGGTGTGCTGGCATCGGCAAGTCTAAGACAAAAATCAGCACCTCCTGATGAAGTAAGTTTGACTTCTGCAAATTAAACTACATTTGCACCTCCCGTCTCTCACTCTTGATTTATTAAGGCAATAACAGCTGACCTCTCCCTCTGCTGTGTGCCAGCCACCCCCAGCCCCACCCCGGGCTCACCCAAGTGCAGTTATGAAATGGACTCTTGCTCTTAACCTGCATTGAGGCTCCTGCCTCACTCAGCAGCCTGCCCATTTGCATTCAGGGCCAGTGAGTTTTCAGAGAAAGCAATTTCCTCCTTGTAGCCACAAATATTGCCCTGAAACAGACTATATCTGGAGAAAAGAGTAAAACAGACAGACACATTTCCATCTTCAATATTGTCCCACCAGGGTGCCAACAGTTCTCTCTTGTCAACCATCAAGGAGAGCCAGGGCATGTCTATTGTAAACTGGCTGTCCATAGTAACTAGCACCATGCAGGCACAGATGGGAACTAAAAACAAAAAGAAAAAAATGCAGAAAACAAAATCACACAAACTAATGGAGATGATTAAAAAGCTGAAGGTTTTCAAATAGTCTTTCTAAATTTCTTTCAAAAATTGAAGCACAATCAATCCACTTGCTTCCTTCTGTGAAGCCTTTATTACTTTCTCAATATTGCAACCTGAATTCAGATGAAAGAGACATTGGCGATTGGTGCTCTGTACTTCCTTGAGGGAACTGATGAGTGAGGGTGATAAATAGATGTGTTAAACGAATCTATCAGACCAGGCATGCTGAGACATAATGTTAAAATGGTGATATTCTCCGAAATGAGCTACAGATTCAAAGTCCCAGCAGGATTTTCTTGTAGAAATTGATGAACTGATCTTAAAATCCATATGGGTCCATGAACAGCTGAAACAATTAAGAAAGAAAAAATGAAGTTGGAGGACTTATATATTCTGATTTCAAAATTTACTATAAAACTGTAGTCATCAATATAGTGTTGTACTGGCATAAAAATAGACATATTAATGGAGTAGAGTTAAGAGTCCAGAAATAAACTCTTACATTTATGGCCCATTTATTTTCAACAAAGATGTCAGGACGACATTGGGAGAATTAATAGTTTTTTTCCACAAATAATACTGGAACAAATGAATATGTTGATGAAGCTGGACCCTTATCTCACACCATCATAAAAAATGTCTCAAACAGATTATAGACTTAAGTGTAAGAGCTAAAACTATAAAGCATTTAGAAGATAGCACAAGACTAAGTCTTAATGACCCTGAGCTAGCCAATGGTTGTTTTTTTTTTTTAAATATATTTTATTGATTTTTTTACGGAGAGAAAGGGAGAAGGAATAGAGAGTTAGAAACATCAATGAGAGACATCAATCAGCTGCCTCCTGCACACCCCCTACTGGGGATGTGCCCGCAACTAAGGTACATGCCCTTAACCAGAATCGAACCTGGGACCTTTCAGTCCGCAGACCGACGCTCTATCCACTGAGCCAAACCGGTTTCAGCTAGCCAATGGTTTTTTAAATATGACACCAAAAGAAGTAATATAAAAAGAGGTAAATAAATTGGAATTCATCAAAATTAAAAACATTTACACTTCAAAATATTCCATTATAAATTAAGACTAGGAGAAAATATTTGCAAGTCACCTATCTATTCAGGGACTTGTATCTAGAATATGTAATAAGGAGATCATTTGTGTCTTTAAATAATATGCCACTTTAAAAACAATCAGAGGATATACAAATGATTTTTAAGGCCTGGTGGGAGAAGGGAGGGAATAAGAGTGACAGTTTAGTGGGTATAAGCCTTCATTTGGGGAATTATATTAGTACGTACAAATATACTAAATGCTACTGACTCGTAAACTTTAAAGTGATGTAGTTATGGAATGTGAATTATATAGCAATAGAAAAGAAAGAAAATAAATTATGCAAGAACTGAAAATATAAAAGCTCTACTTCTTCCCTCTCTCACATTGCTGGACTTCTTACCTCATTTCTGATACTTCCATGATTCTTGACTCTTATCAGATTTCAGATCTCTCCAAGAAAACACTCCTGGCTTGAACTGCATTTTCATAACTGGAATAGCAATCACATCCCAAATCCATTAATGTGGGATAAGAATATTTTGAGTAGATAAAAAAGCTCTGGTATATTACACAACGGAATACTACTCAATCATAAACAGGAAGTAAATCTTACCTTTTGGGAAAGCATGGATAGAACTGGAGTGTATTATATGAAGCGAAATAAGCCAGTCAAAGAAAGACAAATACCATATGAATTCACTTATATGTGAGATCTGATGAACAAAATAAACTAACAAAGTGGAGAGAACAGACTGACAGTTGTCAGAAGGTAGGGGGGTGGGGCTGGATGAGAAGGGCAAAGGGATTAAGCAAAGGAAAAAAGAAAGACTCATGAACACAGACAACAGCATGGTGATCACCAGAGGGGAGAGTGTGGTGTGGAGGGAGGTAGACGAGGGTAAAGGGGAGATAAGTAGTGATGGAGGAGATTTGACTTGGGTGATGAACACACAATACAATATACAGATGACATATTGTAGAACTGTATACCTAAAACCTATATAATTTTATTAACCAATGTCACCCCAATAAATTCAATTTAAAAAAGAATCAACTTCTGAATTACAGTATTTTCTGTGTATCCTAAGATTTAGCAAATAAATAAGTAAACTGAAAAATAAAAAAGAGGACATCTTCAAAGACTAATACTTATTTTGAAAAGACACCTTGGAGGATATCTTTATTGAAAAAAATAATTATACCAGCAGAGGCTCTAATGACAGTCTTTAACAATCTTAGCACATAGCAGAGAGGATATGAGTTGCTGAAAGAAAGGATAATTAAGTGTCCAGATGACATTAAAGTCTGAATGAATTCCAGTTTAAAAGTACCAAAAGTCTAAGACCTAGTCATATAGCTCAGTTGGTTAAAGTACTGTCCCAATACTCTAAGGTTGCAGGTTCAATCTCTGGTCAAAGCACATACAAGAATCAACCAATGAATGTAAAAATAAATGAAATAACAACAAAAAAATAGGCAAAGAATATAAATAAACATTTCTCCAAAAACTGTATGTGAAGAAGGCCAATATACACATGAAAAGATAAATAACATTATTAATTAAAACCACAGTGAGATACCACTTCACACCCACTAAGATGACTAGAATAAAAAAGAGACAATAACAAGAATGTAAAGAGATTGGAATTATCTTTCTTTATAGTCTTTATCTGCTTTTGGAATTAGAATAATGCTGGCAATGTAAAATGAGCTTGGGCATCTTCCCTCCTCTTGAATATTTTTAAAAAGTTTGAGAAGAACAGGTGTTAGTTCTTTGAATGTTTGGTAAAATTCCACCTGTGAAACCATCTGGTCCAGGATTTTTGTTTATTGGGAGTTATTTGTTTGTTTAATTACTGCTTCAGTTTCACTAGTTATAATCTGTCTATCCAGATTCTCTGATTCTTCCTGATTTAGTTTTGGAAGATTGTATGTTGCTAGGAATTTATCCATTTCTTCCAGATTGCCCTTTTTGTTGGCATATAGTTGTTTATAAGACTTTCTTACAATCTGTTGTATTTCTTTGGTGTCAGTTGTTACTTCTCCACTTTCATTTCTGATTTTATTTATTTGAGTTCTCTCTCCTTTTTTTCTTAATAAGTCTGGTTAAAGGTTTGTCAATCTTATTTATCTTTTCAAAGAATAGCGCTTAATGCCCCTGATGAACATAGAAGCTAAAATTCTCAACAAATTATTAGCAAATCACATCCAGCAATACATTAAAAATATCATACATAATGAACAAGTGGAATTTATTCTGGGAATGCAAGGTTGGTACAAAACCTTCAAATGAATGAATGTGATACAGCACATAAACAAAATGAAGGACAAAATCCACATGATCAAAATAGATACAGAAAAAGCATTTGGTAAAATCAATTTATGATAAAAAATCTCAGCAAAGCAGGAACAGGAATCATAACTCAACATAATAAAGGGCATATATGACAAACCAATGGCCAACATCATATTCAATGGGAAAAAAAAACTACAAGCATTTCTCTCAAGATTAGAAACAAGACAGAGATGTTCACTTTCACCATTCCTTTTTTTTTTTAAATATATTTTATTGATTCTTTACAGAGAGGAAGAGAGAGGGATAGAAAGCCAGAAACATCGATGAGAGAGAGACATCGATCAGCCGCCTCCTGCACACCCCACATTGGAGATGTGCCCACAAGCAAGGTACATGCCCCCGACCGGAATCAAACCTGGGACCTTTCAGTCCGCAGGCTGACGCTCTATCCGCTGAGCCAAACCGGTCTCGGCCACTTTCACCATTCTTATTCAGCATATTTCTGAAACTCCTAGTCACAGAAATTAGACAAGAAGAAGAAATAAAAGGCATCCAAAATAGTAAGGAAGAACTAAAACTGTCATTATTTGCAAATACTGTACATTGAAAACTGTACATAGAAAACCCTAAAGATTCTATAAAAAACTACTAGAACTGATAAATGAATTCAATAAAGTAGCAGGATATAAAATAAATATCCCAAAATTGGTTGCATTTCTATGCACCAATAATGAACTATCAGAAAGGGAAATTAAGAAAACAATTCCATTCACAGTTATTTCAAATATAAGAAAACTAGAGGCCCGTTGCACAAAGATTCATGCAATAGGTCTTCCTTCCCTGGCTGCTGGCACCAGTTTTCCTCCAGCAATTGGGACCCAGGCCTTCACTCTGGTTGCCATCTTCTGTCTTTGCTCTAGCTGGAGCCTTCAGTCTTCTCTGCTCTAGTTAGAGTGTCGCTCCTGTAGCTCCCTCCACCCCCGCCCTACCTCTCATAGCAGGCATCCTGCCCCGCCCAGTTGCTCTGTGCCTGTATATGCAAATTAATCCATCATCTGTGTTGGGTTAATTTGCATAATCACTCCTGATTGACTGGTGGGTATCATAGAGGTATGGTCAATTTGCAAATTTTTTCTTTTATTAGTGTAGATACTTAGGAATAAATTTAGCCAAGAATGTAAAGACCTGTACTTGAAAAATTATAAGGCACTAAAGAAAGAAATCGAGAAAAAAACAAAGAAGTGGAAGCATATACCATGTTCATGGATAGGAAGAATTAACATAATTAAAAAGTCCATACTACTCAAAGCAACACAATTTCTATCAAGATACCAATGGTATAGAATAAATATTCCAAAATTTTATATGGAAGTGTAATTGACCCCAACTAGCCTCAGCAATCTTGAGAAAGAAGAACAAAGTTAGAGGAATCATGCTACCTGATACCATACTATACTACAAGGTCCTAGTAATTAAAACAGCATGATACTGGCATAAAAATAGAAATGAACCTATACCTTTACAGTCAATTAACATTTGACAAAGGAGGCAAAACTATACAATGAGGTAAAGATAGTCTATTCAATAGATAGTGTTGGGAAAATTAAACAAAAATACATGCAAAAAAACCCAAAAAACAAAACAAAGAAGAAGAAAAAAGAAATTACACCACCTTCTTACACAACACATAAGTATAAACGTAAAATGGATTAAAGACTTAAACCATAAAAATCCTAGAAGAAAACACAGACAGTGAAATCTTGGATATTTCTTGTAGCAATATTTTTTCTGATATATCTCCTGAGGCAAGGGAAACAAAAGGTAAAATAAACAAATGGAATTACATTAAAGTGTTTTTGTGCAGCAAAAGAAACCATCAACAAAATGAAAAGGAAACCTACTAAATGCAAGAACATATCTGCTGATACACCTAATAATAGGTTAATATCCAAATTTATAAAGAACTTATAAAACTCAACACCAAAACAACAAACAATCCAGATTAAAAAATGGGCAAAGGATCTGAATAGACACTTCTCTAACAAGCACATACAGATGGTCAATAGACATATGAAAAGATGTTCAATGTCACTAGTAATTAGAGAATGAAAATTAAAACCATACTGAGATATCACCTCAAACCTGTCACAATGGCTATCATCAATAAATCAATAAATAATAAGTGTTGTCAAGGATGTAGAGAGAAGGGAACCCTCATGCACTGTTGGTGGGAATACAGACTGTGCAGCCATTGTGGAAAGCAGTATGGAATTTCCTCAATAAATTAAAAATGGAACTGCCTTATGACCCAGTGATCCCAGGTCTGGGAATTTATTGGAAGAAACCCGAAAAACTAATTTGAAAGGATATATGCACCCCTATGTTCATTGCAGCATTATTTATAATAGTCAAGATTTGGAAGAAACCCAAGTACCTATTAATAGATAGTAGATAAAAAAGCTGTGATATATTTACACAATGAAGTACTTACTCAGCCCTAAAAAAGAAAGGAAATCTTACCCTTTGTGACAACACGGATGTACCTGGAGAGCATTATGCTAAATGAAATAAATCAGTCAGAGAAAGACAACTACCATATAATTTCACTCATATGTGGAATCTAAAAACAAAAGGGAGACAGACTCATACATAAAAAGCAGGCTGACAACTGTTGAGGGACAGGAGTTGAGAGGCTGGGTGGGAGGGTGGACAGATTGAGCAAAAAGGAAAAGAAGAAAGAGAAAACTCATGGACATGAACAATAGTGTGGTGACTGTGAGGGGTCACGGGGTAAGGGGAAGTGGAGGAAAGTATACAGAGGATAAATGGTGATGGACAGAGACTTGACTTGGGGTGGTGAACAAACAATACAGTGTACAGATGATGTATGTATTATGGAATTGTGCACCTAAAACCTGTATAATTTTTATTTTGTTTATCATTGTCACCTCAATAAATTAATAAAAAGGAAAAAAAAAAGAGGAGATTGAAATTATCATAAATTGCTGGTGGCAATGCATAATGGTACAGACACTTTGGAAAACAGCAGTTCCTCAAAAAGGTAAATATACTTACTTTGTGATGTCATTATGAGAGTTTCTTATCTGTTCATCTATTGAATTATTGTTAAATTATACTTTAGTAAGAATAAAGCCTACATCCATTTATTATACATTTTCAAAAGCCATCTTTTAAACATGTCATTTCAGTGCATTGTTCATAATCTAAAAGTAATCAATGGTGGACAGATTGAGGAAGTGATTTTCTAGCATTCCATTAATTTAGTAGGCTCAAATCACATGACAAAAATTGACAAAGATTGACTATTAACAAAGATTGAACTTTCTTATGCATCACCTTTCAAGAGGCTAAAATAGGTAACTTGAGTTTTAAATATTTATATTAAATACCTGATTTCCTATTTAAGTTGAAAGTTGTTTTTTATTTTACCCAACGTGGACGTTCTTTCTCAGTGGCTTTCCTCATTGTTCCTGGCATTTCAATGATCTGGTCAACATGGACTTGTGATGCCTTGGAATGCTGCATATTAAACTTCTCTATTATACCCAGGTTGCCCTTTAGGTTAGCCATTAGAAACCTAGACATGTGCTCTCAGTACTTGCTCATGATAAGCCTCAGAGCTAGTAATGACTCTCCAGAGGTGTGAAGTGTTCTGTGCTCTGGTTGCAATTCTCTGATTTCTGGCTGTGCACTGGCCAATATATTGGGTATTCATTTGATTCTTTCATTCCTCCCTCATTTTGCTTCATTTCTTCTATTCCTTTTGGGAGCTATGGTTTGCTTATAAAGATACTAGAGGCCTGGTGCATGGATTTGTGCACATTGAAAGGAAATAAATTTGCTGCCATATCATGGTCCTTTGATCTTTGAACAAGAGTCTTCCACAACTCACTTTCTAATCTCCATTCTTTGCAGCTGAAATGGTTGGTTGGAGGTTAGCATTATCTCTTTAACCCCTGATGGATCAGGGACAGGAAGCATGAATCTTTTTTGTGAAGAAAAAGGAAAGTGCCATTTCCCAGGCTTTCACTGGGGTTGGCTACCCAGCCTCCTCACCTGAATCCCATCATCGTGTTTTCTTTCCTCTCCCTTTAGCTCAACATACTTGTGCTCAGGACCAGGCATGATAAGTGCTCTCTCTCAATAGGGTTAAATGGCTAAATAAACAACAAGAAAATAAAATGTTAATCCCTACTATAAATAGCACATTGGGAGTATGATCCTTCCCTGAAGTAGAGCTGTCACTGCTTTTACTTTAGCATAGACCTGCTTTTCTATTGCATAGGGTATAACATAGACACATGCCCACCATTCTAATCAGGTGGAGTACCTTAGCTGTGACGAGGGAATAATACCAAGGCCCCCAAATTATGCAATGTCTCTCAGGCAGAACTTTTTCTGAGCAACCATCCCTCTTTGGGGCTTCCCTCTCAGGCAACAATGGCCCAGGAAAAGATGAGCCCAGATACTAGTTGTCTCATGCTCCCCAATCTCAGATGGAAGGCTCTGGAAGTTTTTCAGCATTTCTGACAGCACTTCAGATATGGGGCTGCCTTTAGCTGTGGAGTATAAAATACTTCTTAACAGGTTTAAGTTTTGCACCCATCAGTTTTGTAATGTGTGAGGACATACCCTAATGGGATATGCTCTGTTGCTTGCTCTAGACACTTACACTATAACCCTAAGAGTTATTTTCCTCAATCCAGCTTCCATTGCATGGGAAATACTGTCACACTAGAGGCTGATGGAATAGATTAGAGGGCTCTTAAGTAAACCAAAGTCTTATCCCAAGTCTTTAATCCAGCATTTCTCAATGTGGGGTTACAGATCATTTTTGCCTTTACCTGGGTAGTTTGTTAGTGTTAGACACACCTTCTCTAGGCCCCAACCCAGTCTTATTGCCTTCAAATCTTTAGGCACAGAGGTGGGGTATGTGCATTACAAACACACTTATTTTGCACATTTAAGATCAGTTAGTAAATGCTGATTCCACAATTCTAACCCCTAGGGAATTAGTTTAACTGTCCCCCCATTTCAAAGGGTATGTGACAATGAAAGAATGACTGATGAATGCAATCTCATCATATTAAATAAGTAATTTAGGTGATTGTTCAATTTTTCCATGACAGGGCTACTTTAAGATATCTGTGGGCCCTGTTAATGAGATTTAGTTTATAAAATCTGACTCATGTTTGAAGAACTTACAGATGGCATCCCTTCCTTGCATAGCCACCATCCACTTTCTCTTTCTTTCTCACCCCAGCCACAGTCTGTGACCCCTGGAATGACCTTCTCCCTCTAAGTCAGCAGTTCTTAACCTTGGTTGCCTAGCAGCATTGCCAAGGAGCTTTTAAACATCCAGGTCACAATCCACACAATTGTATCTGAATTTCTGGGGGTGGGACCCAAGTACCAATATTTTTAAAGCTGCTCAGGCAATTCCAATGTGCAACCAAAGTTGAAGCCGTTGTTCTGAGGAAACACCTCATTTCTAAGAGCTCCAGCCCCTTCCTATTTGGAGCAGTGGTTCTGCCACCATGTCCTTCCCCACCTTTTGGAACACACTGACCCAAGACTCCATCTATCCCTGAGTTCCATCACCCTGAGGAAACACCAGCATTGCTGCACTGCAGCTTTTTAGATCCACCCCCACTTCCATACTCACAACCAGTAAAGTTGTACCATTTGGCTCTTGACAGAGTGACAGTTAATTTGCATATTACCCTTTTATTAGATTGAATTTATTTAAAAATTGTACTTAATATGCAATATTATATTACTTTCAGGTGTACAGCTTAGTGATTAGTCATTTATATACCTTACTTGAGGCCCAAAGGATGAAATTCGTGCAAGAGTAGGCCTTCCTTCTTGTTCTGTTCCCCTATTCCCATAGAGTCAAGCTGCTGGTTGCTGCCTGGGACTGCTTTCCTTGGATCACTCAGCCCTGAGTTGATCAGACACAACCAAGTCACACAGTTCACCCTCTGAGCATCATACTTTAAAGTCCATCACATCAGAAACAAGTCCTCATGTTCATTAACCACTCTAGTCAGTTAACTGATGGGGAAGAGTTAGATGAGTTGGTGACTAATTAAGAAGCCTGTATGCATTCCACCTAGATCCTCTGAAATATGGTAATTCTCAGGGGCCCAGAGAGAGAGAGACAAGGGAATAGTCTTAGCTTCCTGGGGAGTGAAGCAGGCAAGAGTCCAACTGAATGAAGATCAGAGACTATTTCTTGGGAAAGAAACAGTGCCAAGAAAATTTACTCATTCAGGAAACATTTATACTGAGCACCTACAGCATAAAATCCAGAGGACTAAAAATAGATGAAATGCCTGTGCTTGGACTTCCCTTTGGGTAAGGGAGGTAGTCAGTGAAGCAGTCAGATGCAAAAGGGATGTGCTGGTGGAAGAACTTTGTGTAGTGGGATTTGATAGAGAGACTAGGGAAGGGTAATAAATAAATACAGCTAACTAAATGGAGGGCTGGAGCAGCAGGAGGGATAAAGCATTCCAGGCAGAGGGATAGCTATGCAAAGACTGTCTAGGAGTATGTTAGCAGGTTGAGATCTAGGACTGAAAGGCAACCAGCATTTTGGAGAGAACACAGCAGGAGGAAGCATCTCTTGTGGGAGGCCCCCATGATAAGACCAGCCAGACACTCATAACCACTTACCCAGAGCAATGGGAAGATGTGAGTGCTCCCTGAAGATCTACACTCTGTTTATTTTAAAACTAGTAACCCTTTGCATGAATCTTTAAGCCAGTAACTCTATGTGGGGCCTGGCCACTCTGCGCCCACTGCCCAGAGGCCCATCCACTGAAGTGTGTGGAACACTTGATTCATCACTGAGGCAATGAAGAAGCATTCTGCCAGGATGCTCATGCTGCCTGCTCTCAGTGGCCACTGCCTGGGACTGGGGGACTCCAGCTGGGCTGAGAGGATTGGGCACCGCCATCTTTGTGACAGAGTGACAGTTAATTTGCATATTACCCTTTTAATTAGATTGAATTTATTTAAAAATTGTACTTAATATGCAATATTATATTACTTTCAGGTGTACAGCATAGTGATTAATCATTTATATACCTTACTTGAGGCCCAAAGCATGAAATTCATGCAAGAGTAGGCCTTCCTTCCTCCAGCTGCCAGCACTGGCTTCCCTCTGGCAGCAGGGCTGGGGCTTCATTCCGGCCCCTGGCAGGCACCCAGACCTGGGCTTTCCTCTGGCCCTGGCTTTGTCCAGAACATCTGGAATGATGTTTGGTCTAATTAGCATATTACCCTTTTATTGTTATAGATAAAGTGAGCACCACAATAAATCTAGTAACCATCCAGTACTGCACATAGTGATTACAATACTAGAGGCCCAGTGCATGGAATTCATTCAGGAGCAGGTGTCCTTTAGCCCAGCCTGCACCTTCTCCAATCTGGGACCCCTAGAGGGATGTCCGACTGCCTGTTTTGGCCCTATCCCACCGTGATTGGACATCCCTCTCACAATCCAGGACTGCTGGCTCCCAACTGTTTGCCTGCCTGCTTTCCTGATTGCCCCTAACCACTTCTGCCTCCCAGCCTGATCACCCCTAACTGCCCTCCCCTGCAGGCCTGGTCCCTCCCAACTGCCCTCCCCTGGTTGCCGTCTTATGGTGGCCATCTTGGTCCACATGGGGGCAGCAATCTTGTGTGTTGGAGTGATGATCAATCTGCATATTACTCTTTTATTAGATAGGATAAAGGCTTGGTGCATGGGTGAGGCCCAGCTGGTTTGCCCTGAAGGGTGTCCTGGATCCAGAGTGGGGGTTCCCTTGGGGCATGGGGCGGCCTGGGCAAGGAGCCTGTGGTGGTTTGCAGACTGACCATACCCCCCAGTGACCCAAGTGGAGGCTCTGGTATCTGAGATTTATTTATCTTTTACAATTGAAACTTTGTAGCCTGAAGTGGAGCCAAGCCTTCTGCTCGCTCTTTGGTGGCAGCCATTTCCGTTGGGATTTATTTATCTTCTATAATTAAAACTTTGTAGCCTGGAGTGGAGGCCTGGCCGGCCAGGGTATGTAGAAAGCTTGACTTCCTCCATTGCCAGGGAAACCCAAGTCTCCCTCCTGTTCTTGGTTGGGTTAATTTGCATACTAACTCCTGATTGACTGGTGGGTGTGGCTTGTGGGCATGATTTGTGGGTGTAATGGAGTGATGGTTAATTTGCATATTGCTCTTTTATTAGAAAGGATTATTGATGATATTCCTTGTGCTATACATTACATCCTTGTGACTTATTTTATAACTGGGTATTTGTACCCCCTAATCCCTTTCCCCTTTTCTATCCATCCCACTTCCTTTCTGGTAACCATAAGTTCATTCTCTGTCAGCAGACCTACATTTGGAATGATGCCTGATGTGAATGATGGGAGGGATTGAGTTGGGAGGGTAGACCAGTTGGCTGCCATTCTTAGTGATGGTGGCAGCAGTCTTGGCAGAAAAGGCTTTGATTGCTCAATAGTCCTCATAGCCTGGACTAGGATGGTGCAGTGGAGATGAGTAAAAGAAAGAGGATTCCAGAATGTTTAGAAGACTAAGTCAGTGAGGGTTTTCCCTCCCTTCATATCTTTCTCTTGGGCCTCAGCATAGATAAATTCTCTCCCAAAGGCAGACACATATTGAATTCCAACCATATGAATAAGGAGCCTTGTGTGATACACTCAAAGGGCTACCAATTGATACATTTTTAGTTTGAAGACATATGAGAGTTATATGAGGAGTCACTCTCAGAGGTATAGAAGATGTGCTTGTCCTATATAAGCTTAATACTGAGGCCAGACCAGTGAGAACTAGCTTTGTTTCTTCCACTGGGATGGTCCTAAACCTCCCAAACTCTGTCTATGGAAATCAAAGAAATGAGTGAGCAAAACTGGCTGAAGTCAGAAGTAGCAGCAGGACCCTGGAATGACTGTGACCTGGGAACTCAAGTAGGAGGAAAGTGAACAGGTGAGGGAATACAACCAGGATCATGAGGAGTGTGAAGAGGAGCTACATGGGAGTGAGTTCTGCATGGCTTACACACTAAGCAAGTATATGTAGTAAGTAAGAGAGCCCAGTACCTGCATGACCCTGATCTTTGCTCAGTGCAGGTGAGCAAAACCAGATGGCAGAGTTGGACACTAGGGTGAGGTCCAGGCCAATTTGGGGGTACTTCAGTACATATTTAACTTTGTAGCAGGAGCAAAGATGCCACATTTCAGCTGATGAAAAGATACACGTGACAGAAATGCATCTGGGTCATTTCAGTTCATTAATTAGCTGGTCTAGGCAGGTGCTACATAAAGACAAGTATTGCCTAATTGTATAAGTTATTTTCAATGACATTTGTTTTATAGCATTCTGAGAGAGGTAGACAGAGAAATGAAATGAATGCAATTCAAAAGTGGTAACCTGGGTTTAAAGCTGTTTAGTCTCAGAGGCCAAAGATATCTGGTCTTCTGGTTCCTTCTTGGAAGAAACATCAGATTTGGAGCCTTACAAACCACCATGTTTGGGTGTGAAACTTCTGTGGGATTAGATCCATTTACTCAGCAGACCACTCTGAATTAGAGGGCAGGTAGGATGTGGGACTTGGATGCCCATGCTGGGACAGGTTTCTTCCTGGGACAGCACAATTGAAATATCAGGTCAGCTGAGTTGTGACAAAGCACCAAAGTTTTATTTTTATACTAGAGGCCCAGTGCACAAAATTCATCCACTTGGGGGTAGGGGTGGTCCCTCAGCCCAGCCTGCACCCTCTCACAGTTTAGTATACCTCAGGAGATAGCCAACTGATGGCTTAGGCTTGCTCCCCACAGGCCTAAGTTGGCAGTTGGACATCCTTAGCATCACTGCCACTGTACTCGCCAGCCATAAGCCTGACTTCTGGCTGAACAACACTCCCCCTGTGGGAGTGCATTGACCAACGAGGACAGCTCCTGTGTTGAGCAGGATTGGGCCCAAAATGGCTCTCCAATATCCCCCAAGGGGTCCTGGATTGCAAGAGAGTACAGGCAAGGCTGAGGGATCCCACTGGTGCATGATCAGGGCCAGGGAGAGATGGGGGAGGTTGGCAAGCAGGGCAGGGAATGCAGAGGGCTCAGGGCATGTTCGACCTGTCTTACTCAGTCCCAATTGGCTGGACCCAGCAACAAGCTAACCTACCGGTTGGAGCATCTGTCCCCTGGTGGTCAGTGCACGTCAGAGTGAGCGGTTGAGCAGCCTTACCATATCATTAGCATATTACACTTTGATTGGTTGAATGAATGAATGGATAGCCAGACACTTAGCATATTAGACTTTTATTAGAGGATTTTGTTAGGAGCCCAGTGCACGAATCCGTGCACTTTGAAAGGAACTGTGGGCTGTGAGGCTATGGTGAGCACAGGGGTTGGTGTTGGCCCATCCTTTGTGCCCCCACCTGGCTCCTCCCAAGGTGGCCTCCCCATCCCCTGTCTGCCAGCAGCCTCAGTCCAGCTGCAGCTGCTCCCAGTTGCTGATAGTGGCAATCCTGCTTATACCTGCTAATGGTGTGGAGCCATTGGGGCTGGTGTCAGAAGCTGGTACAAGTGGGGCCAGTACTGGTAGTGGGTGTGGGTGTGAGTGGCAGCTTTGGTGCTGGCAGCAGGAGTGAGCACCAGCCAGGACTGTGGCAAGCAGGAGCAAAGAATTTTCAATAACCACCAGAGGCTCGCCCATCTGCTCCACCATCCTGCCGTGGCCAACGCCCACCATGTTCCACACTCTGCTGCCTGCTGCTGACACCCTCTGAATTTCATGTGTGCCCTCTGCTGGTCAGAACACGCCATAGCCACCAGTTGTTCGATTGTTTAGTTGTTCCACTGTTCAGTCTATTTGCATATTAGGATTTTATACATATAGATGTTTGATCATAATTAAAACTTTCACATTGTTACAAAAGCAACAAAATCTTGACTTTTGTGTCTTAATTTACAAAGCTGCTTTCTTGTGCTTCCAATAGTTTTATTTCATGTATTTCTGTCAGTTAAAAATAAATCACTTTTGGAAGCTAGGTTATCCATCTCTCACTACCGCAAGCTACCTTTAGAGCTATGTTTATGTGGTGACAATATTTAGAATTTACTCTGTGGAAAGGACATAGAATCAAGTCAACAAGACATGATCCTTGTCACGTATGTATTCACAAGATTGGCCAAACACCAGCTATTTGCCTTTTTCCTGCATCTCAATGGATGAACCAGTGGTGTTGAGAGGAGAGTAAGAATGCGTCAAGGACAAGGAAGCTTTCTACCCCTGAGCATTCGCTGAACTTCTAAAGTGAGTCCTCCAGTCCTGAGCCACACAGATTCAAGCTGATGCAAATGAGTGCATAATGGATACATGAGAGCCATAGGTCAGGCCAGGCCCACATGTTGGGTGCTTGGCAGAGGAGGGCACTAGGTTTTACTTAGAACCTAGATGAGAGCCCTTCATTCAAACCCCAGAGTCCTGGGTCAATAGTAGCAGTGTGCCTGAGTACACTCCCATCCCCACCCTGGGCTGGAGGCCCTCTCAACCCCCTTTCCCCTGAAAGGCAGTTTGTTCACCTCAACAATCAACCTAGAGATACCAGCCCTACCACCTTCCAGAGGGATCTCAACAAGAAAAGGTGTGGCTCCCCTTGGACACTCCCAGTGCAGCCCATCGCTATGGGGCTGTGGCCCTCACACTGTTAAGGCTTGCCTCAGTGTGACAGGCCACAGTGACAGACACAGGCATGCACAGGGTGAAATCCAGTCTGTGGTGAAGGCAGGAGAGGGCTCCCTCCTCTGCCTCCTCAGGCTGGCCCAAGGTATTATCATCTGTCTCTATCTAACTCTCCTGTGGGCCACCTGCCTGAGCTTGCATCTCTCAGTCCTTTCAGCCCACAGTCTGGTAAAATCCAGTGACCTCTGCTTCCGCTTGGCCTCTGTGCATCACAGGTTGAAGCAGAGCTTGGAGAGCAAGGCAGAGGGAGTGTGGCTCCATTTATCTGCTACACCCATTTCTAAGCCCATCTTCAATCTAGGCCCCTGCCCCCCAAATTACTAGCTTTGTTACCATCTTGTATGAATGCTCTGTCCTTGTCATTCAAGAAATAATTTGGCTGAAGCAGCCTCCCTCTGGGGCAGACATAGGCTCCTCTCACTTGCCACCTCTCCCATGGTGTCTCCAGCTCTCACTCGATAGCAGTTCCCCTTAAGCTCATCACAAAGGAAAAGGGGACCCACAGCCATTACCTAAATGGCCTTGCCTGCCATTTTGGGTTGAGGACCTAGAAACTGTGGTGTTCCTGTTTCAACTGTGAAACAATTTGCTTCTAAGCTGTTTGTGTAATAGGAAGAATGTGTGTATCGGTGTGTTTTTCAACTGGTGTATTTTTTATGCCACACAGATTGATCGTTTTTCTGTAGCTCTACACCTATTGAATCATTGAGATGCATTGGCAGTGGAGGGGAGGAAGGTGGATACCATCTTGAAGAAAGAAGTCATTATGCATGTTGAGTCTCCAAATGGTGATTCTTCAGTCCATAAAGAAGCAGTAGCCTTGCCCTAGCCAGTGTTGCTTAGGCAGTTGAGCGTTGTTCCACACACTGGGAGGTTGCTGGTTCAATTCCTGATCAGGGCACGTGGCTGGGCTGGGGACTCAATCTCCTGTAGGGGACATGCAGGAGGCAGCCGATCAATGTTTTTCTCGCTCATCAATATTTCTCTCTCTCTCTAAAATAAATAAAAACATTTTTTAAGAGAAAGAGAAACAGTGTCTTGAGAGCCAGATTCCATAGATGCAGAGAAGTTTTCAATGTAAAAGCTTTCATTTCTATGACAAGAACAAGTGTTGGCTGTGTCAGCTTGGAGAATTACCCTAAGAAAGCCTGCAGAGGAAAAGCAGGATGTGATGCCAGGGGCAAAAATCCCTCTGGTAGTGAAAGATGCTTAGAGAAGTTTGAAAGGGTCATTTTTGTAAAAAGATGTGGTTTGGGTCTCTGAAAGGACTGGGTAAAAGGAACTAGACAATAAACATCTCAATAGATACCCTAGATAAATGGAGAGAAAGCCCAACGGTATCAGGCTGATTGTCCCAGTGGTACCCTAGCAGGGTGGCATCAGGTAAAGGAACCTCAGACAGGATCCCACACAGATTATAACAATAAGGAGAGGGACCTGCCAGTTCCCATGCTTTCCAGAAAGAGCAGAGAGAAGGAGGGGTCTGAAGAAGAGGCTTGGAGTTGTGCAAAGGCGGCTGTGGGTGTAGATCCCTAGGCTGGACTGCAGGTCTGAACACCAGCCCCTTCCCTCAAAGACTGAGTGGGCCATAGCCACTTCTCAGCAGGCCAGGGGTCAGGAAACGAGGCAGTCAGGATTCAGAGCAGCGACTGTTTGGCTGTTGAAATGGAAGAAATGGTTCTGAACCAGAAAAGACTAAGGGTGTTCCAGCGCAAGTTGAATGTCTCTCACTCCTGCCCCACTCTCTGTAGAAATGTGGGTCCCGAGCAAGATGAGCCCAGTGTCCATCCTGATCACGTTAATGATAAAGCTAAGTCTCTGCACGCTTACCACTGACCTGCCTCCTCTCCCCCTAGGAGGCCAGCCCTCCAAGCACCTCTGCTTCACCACATCCCTTCCCATCCTCCACTTGGGAGCCCCACCTGGAGCTCAGTCACCTTCCCAGGCTGGAAGGGGCAGGGGGCCACGGCCTGGAACCATAACCAGGGTTTGAAAAGGACCAGCATTGAGAAGCACATGGGTGGGGCATAGGGGGAGGTTTAGGGGCCCCCTGCACCCTTTCACAGCTTTGGCTATAAAGTGGGGAACTTTCTGGGCTTCAGCTGCCTTATCTAAAAGCAAGGGTAGGTAGCTCTAAGCCCATGGTGAGCCTCCCAGACCTAACTTCCCCCAAAGCTGCACCTCAAAGATCCCTGAGCCCTAGGCTAGGACGCTCCATCTGAGCCGTGTTCTGCCTGGTCCCAGCTCCTGTTCTGAACAGTCTCATGTATATATCTTGATTCCTTAAAACATTTACTGTGGGTCCAGCTGGCTTGTTTTCGGTGCTCTGCAGGTGGAAACTGAGGCCAGCTAACCAGGAAGTGAACAAGTCACTTCCACAGGCTTCAAAGCCAGGTCCTGAGTGGCTCTCTTGCCCACACAGCTTCTTCTATATATTGAAAGTCCTGTTCATAAGCCCCTGGTGTCTCGTCCCTTCTTCACAGGCACTGCCTGTCTTCATGGCTGGCCCTGCTTTGCATAGTGAACTCCAGGCAGGAGGAGCTGTGGCTGGTGCATTCTCACTATCCATTCCAGGCCTAGAATGGTGTCTGGCCGGAGCTGGACTCATAAGTCTTTGTACATATGATGGGACTTTATCTTTTGAGATAGTATCTAAAATCTAAAGTATTGTTGGAATAGAAGGGGACTGTGGAGAGTATCTCCCCTGCCCCGGGTTCACTGCTCCCATCAGAGAAGGCAGAGTATTTGATGCTTCCACCTGAGACACCAGTTTCTTCTGGTGTCGCAGTGCTCAAACCTGCTGAACGTGAACTTCTTCCTATCATGGCTCATTCTAGGCTGAAGAATATGTTTCTGCCTTTTTGCCAAAATGATCTTTTAAATGTATTTCTAAGAAACCCTAGTTTTCAGCTCAGCTGACCTACTTCGGCCAACTTAGCACTTTATCTCAGGGCTCCTAAGGCAGAATAGACACAGCCTATCTCCTTCCTTTCTTCTTGTTCTCTCTCCCTCCTCCTCTTATCTTTTCCCTTCCTCCCTCCCTCCCTCCCTCTCTCCTTCTTCCTTCCTTCCTTCCTTCCTTCCTTCCTTCCCAAGGTAGCCCATGAGTATCCTGTATAATAAAAGCCTAATATACTGAGTGTTCGGTCATCCAGTCATCTATTTAACCAATCAAAGTATAATATGTTAATGATATGCTAAAGCCATTCAACCCACTGATCATCAGGGGGCAGACACTCTGACCAGTAGGTTAGCTTGCTGCTGGGATTGGGTCTGAGTGAGACAGGTTGAAAACTCTGGAGCCCTCCCATGGTCCCTCCCCAGCTGGCCAGCCTTCCACATCCCTCCCGGCCCCACGCACCAATGGGTCCTCTCAGCCTGGCCTGAACCCTCTCACAATCTAGGACCACTCAGGGGATGTCAGAGAGCTGTTTTTGGCTCCATCCCACAGGCCAAGCCGAGGGACCTCACTGGTGCATGAATTTGTGCATGGGGTCTCTAGTACTCAAATAATTAAGCATATAAGAGGGCACAAACAAAATGAAATGTAAATAAATCTGTCCTTATAATTCCATCTCTTGGCTCATTTGTGGCAAGTTGAGTCTTTTTCTCTCTTTTTTTAAAACTTTTATGGTGATTACTTATCACTGTTTATCATTCTGGGCAGATGGTCCATAGCCCGAGAAATAGTGTCTGTGGACAATCTGCTCAGAAAGATAGCGAATATAGCCTTCTGTGCCTATTACCTTCTCCTCTTCATCTTTTCCTTGCTGAATGACTTTAAAAAATAGGCATAAACCCCAATTTCCTGATTCATTCACCTTAGATTGTATCTCTGGTTTCTCAGCCTTAAAGATTAAGTGCATAAATAAAAGTGTTATTGAATCTCTAGAGAAGAGAATAAAATTTTTCATTATCAACATCTTGCCTCTGAAAGAAGAATCACCCCAGATTCCAATTAGAATGGTTCCCTTCTATCCATGTCTACCTCAGTGACTATTGGTTGATTTTCCCATGTCGTTCTCCTTCTTTAGTTCCTTTTTCTATTTTGCTGGTATGCACCCAGGAATAATTTTGTTTAAAGTTTGTAAAAATGCACACTTTTTTTTGAGTTATTGCATACCCCTAAACTAAATGTCTTTCTTTTGCTCCTATTTGTTTGACAATTTCTTCTTGTTTTTTTACGTAATTATTGAGGCATAATTTGCATAAAACAGGATAGATTTTTATTTGTAACTACTACTCATATTAAGATACAGAACAATTCCATCACCTAGAAAGTTCTCTTCTGGGTCAAAGCTACTACCTCAGCAACTCAGGCAACGACTGTATTTCTGTCACCGCAGATTAGTTTTGCCTGTTCTAGAAGGTCCTAGAAATTGAATCATTTCATTTCTACTCCACATTCACCTTCTTTCATTCAACATATTAACAATGATGTTATTCTTTGTTGTTGTGTATACCAATAGTTGTGCTTTTAGAACTGCTGTGTAGTCAGGAGTTTATCCATTTTCTTGTTGCTAGACATTTGGGTTGTTTCCAAGTTTTGGCTATTACAAATGAGTCTGCTATACAGTCTTGTAAATGGCTTTTTGTGACCATCTCTTGGACGTGTACAATCTGAGGGATCCCAGATTGCAATACATCAGCTTTTAAAAAGTGGTTGAGCTGTTCTTACTTCTTATGATTCATTCATCAATGCTTGTTATTGTCAGCTCTGAGATTTTAATCAACCTAGTTGAGGAGGAAACTGGTCTTGCAAGGTGTGTCAGGCCATAAAAACTGTGAACAATGCACTGCCCTGGGTGGGATGGGGAAGGTCGTTATTGCTGGTCCCAGGACAGATCATTGGATATGGCCTAGGGACCCCCAACACTTGGGGGCTTTCCTGTTAGCCCACAAAAGGGGGTAGAACCATATCTTCAAGACAAAGACCCCAGAAGGTTATAAAAAATTAAGTCCTCTGCGTGTTTTTTTCACTCTGATTTGGAAATTATTCCCAGAGTCCACTAGTGTTAATAAACGGGATCCCTCCTTTTCTCTAGGAAGCATGCTTGGTATTTCTTTGGTCTTCTGCAACATAGTGAGTATCTCATTGTGGTTTTAATTTACTTTTCTCTGATAAGTAATAATGTTGAATATCTATTCATATGTTTGGTGGCTACTCAGATATTCTCTGATTAATAATTTGACTGGAGATACAATTTCAGGTTCAAAATAACTTTCGGCACATGGAAGGAATTGCATTGTCTTTGTTGATGAGAACTATGAAGAATTTTATTTTTGTTTTTATGTAAGCCACTTCCTTTCACCCCGCTGGAAGTTTTCAAACTATTGTTGCAGTTCTGTTGTTTTTACCAGGATGAGGTTAATTTTTTTGTTTTTTCCCCCAATAAAATCGCTGGCTCCTCGGTGGTTCCTTTCAATGTGAAAACGCCTGTATTTCTTCAGCTAAAGAAATATTCTCTCTTAGTTACTCTTTCCTCCACCTTCCCTTTCTCCAGTGGAGGTGTCCATTAGACATAGGTTGGATTGCCTGGATTTATTGTTTTCCTTCATTTTTCATTCCAGGTTTTATCTTTTTACCTTAAGTCCTGGGAGACTTTATGTGAGTCATAATAATCAAGCCAAATGAACTTTTGTGTTCCAACGGACCCTTAGATGATGAATCTATGGTTCCTTGTGGGCCAAGTAATCATGGGATTACTTTATAGCTGACAAAACAAACAACAAAACCTAAAAAAGGGGTTAGCAGCTTACTAAAGGTCATCCAATCGTGAGTAGCAGAGTCAGGGCTAGATCACCCAATTAATTTCTCATTATATCATGCAGAATGACCCCAGAGGGGAGACAACTTTAACAGGGGTCCTTTATGGTCCCATTAGATACATCATCTATAAACATTTTGCTGAGAGATCCTCTCCCAGCAATTTAAGAAGGGGCCTCTGTCATCCCCTTCCTCCCATGTCACCCTGGAGCATGAATCTGATATCTACATGGATTAATAGACATGTTGACTTATTCTTGGACACTTCTGCTCACATGTCTTCTCCTTTCAGTGAAGCTCTTTGATGGTAGAGACTCTCATATTCTTCTTCTGGCTCCTCCATAGCATATCACTGGTCACTAAGAGGTACCTGATATGTTCGAGATTCTCTGAGCTCCTGCAGGTGGGAATATATCTTACTTACCTCTGTAATACCAACCATCCCAGAGGAATGCCTGGGGAATAGCAGGCATCTCATGTATCTTTATTGCTAGAGAGAATTTCCCATCAATCTGAACCAGAAAATCATACACATACTGTTTTTCTTCAGTGGCGTTGAGAACAGAAAGATCTTATTATCTCTGAATCTTCAAGCAACTTACATAAAGGTCTCACCCTCATATACAGTAGGTCATTTCCATGGGACCTGGGGTGAGGAGAGCGATAGGAAGAGATTTCCACTGTGTATGGTTATTGCAAGCATAAAATGAGATCAAGAAATGGAATGTCTGTCAATTGTAGGTCATAGCAAAAAAAGCCCTGGGCCCTTCCCTTCCCCCTTTCTCATCCATAGGCACCATTAACCATCAGTTACCCTTTCCCTCAGCCCTTACACATGGGTTATACAAAAAGGATTTGCCATCAATCAAATGAAAATGTCTTTAATGGTCAATCTACAGAGCTTTGCAGAAAGAAAAGTTGCTGAAATTTAGAACCTTTCATTTTCTTAATGAACTACCTGGACTGGAGGGAGTGATAAATATACCCTTTCTCATAGGTTTGATTCAACCCAGCTACAGAAAGAATTTTAGAAATTCATACTAATTAATCATTTACACAGGCTATGCTCAGTATTCAATCAGGTCTTTCCCTTTTCAATAAGCTGCAGCTTTCATTTCCACAAGGCACAAGGCTTCAGGACCTATCATTCTATTTGAAAAATGGAATCTAGTCTTTCTTTACCCTATTTAAGACCCCATGTTCACTCCCTGCCCCAGGAACCGGCACTGGTCAGTCCTCTGACGAACTTGGCCACCCAACCCTGTGTCCTCCCTGCCAGGGACCCCAGGAGCTTAAAAGGCAACCCAGAAATGCAGGCTGGGCTGCAAAACTACACTTTTATGTTTCTAACAAGAACAGAAACTCATTAGTTGCAGCTTCTGACAGAGGCTGGAAGGAGGTGTGAACAGGGGTGGTGATGGGGCCTTTTATTTAGAATTTTCTTCAGTTGAAAGGCAGGTGGGAGTTTGTAAAATGACACATGCAGATTCAATCAAAAAAGATTTTCTGATCACCACCAGAAATCCCTATCACCTCACTCTTACATCCTCTCCAGTGAGTGCTCCAAGCTTCCTCAGCTCCTCCTGCACCTCACCTCGTCCCACCTTAGCAGAGGTCCTCACCTCCTGGTTCATAGAAAAGACAGAGAGGAGTCTCAGAGTTTTTATCCCAAGTGGATCAGCCTTCTTCCCTTTCCCTTCTTCCATGGGAGATGTGGATTCTCTCCTACAAAGACTAGTCTTCTCTCCTCCCTCTGGCTCTGGTCCTCTGTACTCTCTCCCGGACCTAGGGTCTTTGCTTATCCCCTTTCTCCCCACCATCCCCTCTCCTTTACCTCACACTGTATCTCAGTACCACAGAGTGTTGAACATGTGGAGCCCTTCACTTCTGCCCCCTCCAGCCACCAGCCTAGCCCTTAGCCTGCCCTTCCCAGGCAGACTTCTAGAAGGAAATGCCCACAGGCCTTTCAGCCCAGGTGTGCTGTCCAGAGGAATTAGCACTTTCTGAAAGTGGGCTTCCAACAGCCTTCTGCCTGGTTCTAAAATGTGACTTTACAGTCAGCTTGAGTACTAAATCCATAGCTAATTGGTTTATAGCACTTAAACTGAATCAGTTAAGTCCTTTTACTACCTCAGATTGTATTGCACGTGTACTGTAGTTATTTATTTACTATCTGCCTACCTGTCTTCCCTTCACAGTGAGCCTGAGCCCATAGGGAGGGGAACTGTGTGGCCTTGCTGTAGGTGTGGCGCACTGTCCAGCACCTGTGGGTTCATTCCCAATAAACATCTATTTTCAATTGTTTAAATTATAAAGGAACACCCAAATTGCAAATATACCAAGAAACACATATGTTAAAAACCTAGTCTACTATAAAATACTAAAAATTGGTGAAATTAGGTGAAGGGTATCCAAGGGTATTCATTTTTCTGTAAGCATGAATGTTTCTTTAAAATGGGGAGAAGAAAACAAGCCATGTACTAGTAAGATAGCATCTTCCAGTGTCAGAGCTATATTTTATGATTGAAATTAATCTTTCAGTAAGAGAATTTAAAATTCTTCCTTAATTAAAAGAAAAAGACCTTCAAACCTTAAAATTGCCTCCCCCCCCCAATCACTTGAGAACTAAAAACTGAGCAAAAAAAACTAATTTTTCACTTTTGTTTTTACTACTGCAAGAACTTATTTTCTCTTCACAGTCAGGGAGTATGCTGCCACTGTATTTAGAGCTACCAATCAGGCAAAGTTTCTCTGCCTGGTTTCCTGAATCCTTCAGTGGGAGGATAAAGGGGTAAGGGGGAGACAGAGACCAGAAAGCTAAAATTCACACAGGGTCTCAGGATAATCTCCTCCAGAGAGGCTAGGCAGAGTCTGATGGACTAGAGCTCATGTCTGCCCAGCTTCTAGTAGAATCACTCTTCTCATTGGGCCCAAACACAACAAGTTTGCTTTTGGTTTCTTTTGGTAAATTTGGAGGGTTTTGCAAGTTCATGCCAATCCCCTTTTATCAATAGAAGATAGCAGTGAACATGCCAATCTGTTATCACAGCCCCCAGGTAAGACCAGTGTCCCAGAAGATGTGAGACCCGTTCTGATGCAGGTTCCAGGTTTCTGTTGCTTTCTTGGACATGATTGTATAAAAAGATTTAATTACAATGGTATCCATTAACCAAGGGTAAAGTATATTAAATGAGCACAGGTAATCTACATATATAAACACCTAAGTGACCAACCGACCAGTCAACAGGCTGGTAGCTATGATGCACATTGACCACCATGGAGCAGATGCTCAATGCACAGGTATGGAAACATGAAACAGACTGATGGATCTCAGAGGAAAGGGGGAAGAAGGGAGGGCGGGAAGAGATTAACCAAAAATCTTATATGTATACTAGAGGCTGAGTGCATGGATTCGTGTACCAGTGTGGTCTCTCTACCTAGCCTATAAGGATCAGGCTGAAACCAGCTGATATCTCCCAATTGGTCCCAGATTGTGAGAGGGTGTAGGCCAGGCTGAGGGACCCCACTGGTGCATGAGTCCATGCACTGGGCCTCTAGTAAAAATCATAAAATTTCTAAACTCAGATATCAATGACCCAATAATTGAGAGGTCACTTTCATTTCCCATGATCCAATCCAGGGCCTATGAATAGTGGGAGAACATATGACATTCAGGAGGAGATGCAGACCCTGACCCCAGGCAAGGCTTCAGAGGTTCAGGAACATAAATGTATGTAAGAGCCACAGGCTTGGAAAGATTATCCCGAGAGAGTAGGTGGGGTAAGAAGTAAGAGATTAAAGAAAAATTTTATAGACATTGATATTTAAGAGGTAAATAGAGAGAGAGAGAGAGAAAAAAAAAAAAAACCACCAGAAAAGATTTCCAAAAAATGGACAGAGTGGTGGCAGAAAACTAGTAGAGAAAGGCATCCCAGAAGCCTTAGGAGGAAGTTTGTCAGAGAGACAGTATCTAACAGAGTTAGCAGAAGAAAAGATGGAAACCATTAAGAAACTTAAGCGGAGCAACAGGAGAGTGGTTGTAGTGTTGAGTAGAAAATTATTCAAGAATGATGGTAGCTGTGACATTAGACCCGTTCAGGACTAGTCAGGGGAAAGGAGGTGTCTATCTGAGCCTGGTTGGTGCTAGGGTTCCCGTGCACGCCTGGGACTAGCTTCCAGGCCTCATTGGGGATCCTCTCCCTCTCCTCGGTGGTGAAGAGTACCTGCAAAAGCTGCTGACAGGTAGGCTGATGGGTGAAAAGAACAGAATCTAACAAATCGATAAGCTCTCTGGCTTCTCAGAGAACTTAGGATTCAGAGCTTTCCAATTATAGAGATCACTAGTTTTGAAAGGCCAGTAGTGATGGGACTGATTCCCCTCCCCCCTGTACTCTGACCAACCACCAGTGATGGTAGGGTATGGGCCTGACACTTCAGCGCCAGCCATTTTCAGGGCTCGCAAGCAGGATACCAGGCTTTCTCCGTGGCACTCTTATTAGTTTCAAGTGTTCAGGGTTCAGATAGGGATCTTTAAAACATGATACTGCGGTCCCTCTATAAGTACTTTGGCATAACTACCTTGCTTAGGGAGGCAAAATGCAAATTACTTACTCTTCCTGGCTTACTGGCCTGTATTAGTTGATTTCCTTACAACATTTCTCTTCTTTCTTATTACATACACAATCCTTTATTACATTTTCACTTCCAAATTAGCCTTTAAACCTTCTTTCTATGTCCTTTAAAAATGCATAACCATGTCTCAGACCTTCTACTCAATATTCCTTATTTTTTGAAACCTTAATCCTTTATGATCCTAACAAGTAAACAGCCAGAATTTCTGAGCTTAAAGCTCCTTTACTGGATATTCCACCACTGCTCAAGAAGTATCCAGTAACCCCACTCTGCCAGATTGGTCAATGAGATTTCCTTTATGTATATTAAAAGGGTTAAAAAGAAGAAAATGGGGCAGAAGAAGATCCACTGTGTTTTGTAGTAGCATAATTTAGATAAGCAAAAAAAAAAAAAAAAAACACCAAGGACTCCTGCAGAGAGGGTTGTAGCCAGCAAAATCAAAACCTATCTCTCCCTGCTTCATGATTAACGCCAACATCCTCCCTCCTGTTCCCCAGTCCAGTTGCTTGTCTCCCTTTCCTATTGTGAGTCAGAGGAAGACAATTTCTACAGAGGGGAGAAACAGAAAAGTGGGAGTTTCAGAGAAAACTACAGACAATGGCTCCAGTAGTGCTCCCTTTCAAAGCCTGAGGTCCAACCTGTGGAGAAAAATGACTCTTAGTCAGCCTGGAAAGATAAGGGTGTGTAAGGAGATTTCCTGTGAACTGAAAGCCTGGATGGCCACCTGCAAGAAAAGATCTTTAATCCAGTTACAGATGCTAAAATAAAATAACACATTAATAATAACTCCAGCCTTAGATGGCTCACGTTGGACTATGATGTCATAGGCAGGGACAGAGCCTGTAAATCTCTCTGCCCTGCAGAGCTGTAAACCCTGTCCCTGGAAGTCACCAACCACCAAAAGAGATAAGAGATCCATAAATAAAAGTTCTTTGTTCTTTGAAATGTTACAACTTTATGCCTAGGACTTTAAAATTTAATACAGTGGTACCTCGAGATACGAGTTTAATTCCTTCCGTAACCTTGAGGAGTGGGAAACTATGAGACAATCGAGTTGCAGTAAACTGGTGGGTCATGTGCAGCTGGCCTATCCGCGAGATTACTCATATCTCAAAGCAAAAATCGCTCGCTCGACGGCTCGTATCTCAAAAATCTCGTATGTTAGGGCACTCATATCTTGAGGTACCACTGTATAGCAAATTCACCAATCAGAACAAAATGAAACCATTACTTAGAAAGAGATAATTATCAACCAATGTCCACAGAATAAAACAGAGAAACACAGACACAGACAAACAAAGGGCCCCAGGAAAATCTTCCAACTCTGAGGAAACAAAACCAAAAACTGGACAATGGCCCTGCGCCAACCAGTGGGAGTGACCCACTTCATCTCAGAGGTTTGAGGGGTTTCCATGTCCCTCCAGATGAAGGACCAGAGCGTCCTCTGACTCCTCCTGCCCGAGGTCCACCAGTGCGTCCACTTAGACCATTTTGGGCACTGCAGACTTCAGAAGGGAGCTCGCGCCCAGAACAGAAACAGACAACATGCAGACACTTACCATGGTCAGTCAGACTCTACGAGTTGGGGTCCCTCGTGGGTATTGGGGATCCCGGATGAGCCCCCAAATCTTATGCCCAGAGTTTGAGGTCCCTAGTAATCAACCACTAAGGAGCCTTTTTCGATGCAAAAGCAAAGAGTCTTTATTCAAACCGGGGTTTGGCTCCCAGCCTCTTTCTGGCGCAGCAGTGAGACGAGAGAGCATGCCCCAGAAGAACCATCGGTTATATGGGGTTAGGATATTGGGCGGGCTTAGGGAAGTGACGAGGGTTACAGAGATTGGTTGCTGTGTTCCTGGAGCTTCATTGGTCCATTCGGGCAGTGGTTGGGGAAGTTAGGACATTGCTGGCATACCTGTGGCCACTCCCAGAAAAGTGGGGGAGAGGGGGTTAGGCAGGGGGCCCAGCCCTATAGGACAAGATGGAGGAGAGTTCGTTTCTGCTTTGTCCTTTCACTCCAGAGAGGCCGTGGACTATGCCCCCGACAGAGTTGTCAGTGCTGGCACCAGGCCAGGCCTTAAGATATGGTCTCATAGTCCCTTCCCAGGACGTAAGCCTTCTTTCCCAGAAAGCTCGGAAGTCTCATTCCAAATTTGGGAGACAAAAGAGCTAGGAAAAGTATAAATAGAAAAGATTTCCTTCATGTAGGGAGGGGAGGGTTGGTGCGTGCGCACTCAAGCAGAATTTGAAAGGCACATTTTTCACTGGCTCTGCCCTTAATAAAATGCACCTCCCTTTCTCTAAGCATGGCTTTGTTTTTTTTTTCTGATTTTCTGTAACACTACCACCACCTACAAGAGTGCATTTCTTAACAATTTCAATTGTCCAAAGAGAATGTTTCTGTGCAAGAGCCTAGGATCCTCATTTCATCCTTGTGTAAGAAAAAGTTAGAGAGAACCAGAGGCTTCTTTAATATCTGGGACCTGCAGCTCTCTGGGAATGGAGACCCAATTTTAAAACATGCCCTTCATTAAAATCAGTCAAATGCAGTAGAGTGTATTTAAGGGAAATGAGTTCAAGTGTTGAGAACAAGAGAGGATTTATGAGGGTTTGCGGCAAGCAAGGTCTCCCACATCAGAGTCATCCATGAGTGAGATACCCATGGAGCAGGAGCCGGCCAAGCCTGAATTTTAATGTCAGAGGAAACCCTTGGGTTCAACCAAAAGCTCCATCTTCGTTGTTTCACCTATGCACATCCCTCTTGGGGGCTCCTAATTCCACACTCCAGGACAAAAGAGGACTAAAGAAATTCACTCAGTAAGGATTCTGGCTGGCAAGTGCCAAGCAAACACTGATTCCTGTTTTTTTTTTTAAAATAAATTTTTAATTGATTTTTTACAGAGAGGAAGGGAGAGAGATAGAAAGTCAGAAACATCGATGAGAGAGAAACATCGATCAGCCGCCTCCTGCACGCCCCCTACTGGAGATATGCCCACAAACAAGGTACATGCCCCCAACCGGAATCGAACCCGGGACCTTTCAGTCCGCAAGCCAGCGCTCTATCCACTGAGCCAAGCCGGTCTCGGCTGATTCCTGTTTTTATAGTGAGTGGTAGGGAGAATCAATTTCTTGGCCAAGAGCCACCTTTTGTTATGGTGAGCTAGAAGCATTGGCAATTCCACCAGGCAAAAGTCACAGCCCACTACCCTGGGCAGTGCAGTGGCCCTCATGGCTGCCTCTGCAGGGGGAACTAAAAGGGGAAAGAAACTCAGATATATAAAGGGTATTATTTGTCCAAATGAGCTCAGCTGTGTTTCAGCAGAAGATAAATTTGCCTTCCAGGACCTCAGTCTGCATCAGCCTGCTAACTCCTTAATGCACCCTCACTTGGCATCCTCATCCTTTCCCTTTCTGCTAACACCCCCCCCCCATAAAAAGGGGACCCCTCATAACCCATCTTTGTTTTTGATATGCAGACTGCAAGTAATGTCACCTAACTCTTTCCCTGGGAGACTAAACTCTGGTTTTATATAGATCAAGTCACTGTGAGTTTACACTTCAAAAGGTTTCAGAGTAAGTCTAATTTTCTCAAGACAAAACAATAAAAGAAAGTTCCATATTGGGAAGAATCAATATCTTTAGGGGATCCAGGACATTTGTCACTTGGTCCCCTAACCTTTGGTTACATTCTGCTCAGAAGAATAATTACTTAGATGTCCCTCCTTTGTTAAAGAATGTCACTGTCTGGTTAGTACAGTGACTGTGAACAGTGGATTGGAATTTGTTGGTCAGACTTAGAATTAGGTCATCGGGAGAAAAACAGTCATTTATGTAAATGACATGTAGCAATATGCAGAAACACGACAAAACATTTCCCCAAATTTTCTTAAAAATAATATTTTGTAAGCTTCTCAATATGACTTCAACAGTTTGGCAGATATATTTAGATCATATCAAATAAAATATATTAAATCCCCAATATGTGCTAGATGTGATTTCATCACTCATTTCATTTAATCTGTGCAAAAATAGGCATTGCCCTCCTTTTGTAGGTGATGTATTGGAGGGTAAGTGGCTGATCTGAGGGCAAGTGGAGGTTGGTTCTAGGGTTTCCTGTCCTTGTGTTCTGCAACACCTTTGCACAAATGCCTCCTTGACCAGCAAAGAGGAGAGCTTTGTTTTGGCCAGAAACAGCTTTGTCATATGATATTGTTTTAGAAACTTGGTCAATGAAACTGATGAAAGTTGACTTGATGGTTGAGTTGGGTGGGGTGCAACCTATTCAATCTCTCCTCTGCTTCTTCCTATCTCTTTTTTTTTCTTTTAATTTTTCACTGGAGGATTTTTCCATTGATATTTAGAGAGGGTGAAGGGTAGAGAGGAGGGAAGAGAGAGAGAAACATCGATGTGAGAGAAACACAACAATTGGTTGCCTCCCGCATGTGCCCCAACCAGGGATTGAGCCTGCAACCGAGTTACGTGCTCTTGACTATAAATGAAACCCAAGACCCTTCGGTTTGAGGGCCGATGCTCTAACCACTTAGCGAAACTGGCTAGGGCTCTTCCTACCTCTTGAATGGTTTCTGGGGCCTTAGATTCTGCTAACAACCATTACCTTTTAGGCTATTTGTTCTATGTCTATTGGGAAGACTCCTCCAGAGTTCAAGCCCTCTCTTTGGTCTTTCTAGTGCAAAACCCTGTGCTAAATTTGCCAACTTCCCACCAGGTAGATGATAACTCAGGTGGTTCTTAGAGCTGCCTGTTCTGCGGTATTGGGGAAAGGTGTGATGTCAGAGTCCTGAGTTCCCCTATAACTATTTAAATGCAGCAGACCCTGCTACTCATCTCCCTCTAGAATACTCCTCAAATGGCACCCTTAAAAATCACTGTAAACTTCTAAGATATGGTAATGGTGTTGTGGCTGTATCAAATAAAAGAGCTTGAATCTCTTGCACTTATGGATGTAGTGATAAACTATTACTTCAACATTATCCAGGGAAGGAGTATAGGTGAGATAATAAATGAAATATTGATTTTGTTGAAGCTGGATAATGGATATTTAAGAGTTTGTTTTACCATTTTATTATTAAGTAGTATTTTTTTTACTTAGGATAGATTTCAAATTTTTCAAAAGTTAAAGATGATAGATAGATAGATAGATAGATAGACAGACAAATAGATAGACACAGGCAAAAAAAAAAAGTGAGTATAGGATATGGGCAAAACAAAACCAAAACAACATTAGGCCCTTGCCCTAGGACCACCCTCTTTCCCTTGTTCAACTTATTATTTTTTTGCTTCTTTCTTGCTAGTTCCTTTTTTAGAGTGGGTGAAGCCTTTGAATCTGCTTCTCTGATTTGTCAACTAGGAGTCAGCTCACAGCTTTGCTTGCATCTTTTATATTGCCCCTTCCCACAATTTAGAGGTAATATATTTCTCCACAAAATTTTATGAAAGAATCTTCACTCACTCAGTTCACCATGAAAAATGTAAACAATTAAAATTTATCTCCAGAGTTCAGATGATTTTATGATCTCCCATTTTACAGATGAGAAAACAAAGGCAAGGCCACATAGCTAGAAAGGGGTAGAACCACACCTATGAACTCAAGCAATTTGATTCTAGAAATGGTCTATCCACCACTGTAGCATGTAGAGGCTATACTTGACAATTATAAACTCTCAAGTCCACCAGGAGGTAACTCCACAAAACCAAGAGAGCAATTGTCATTGCTTTTTTTAATATTAAAGAAAATTAAAAATTTGACAAAGTAATTCACAATTTTATCATTTTAACAAAATAGTTGTTTTTTCTTTCTACATATTTTTATACTAACAAATAAAATAACACATTTTTATGTTCTGATTTTTAAATATTTTATCGTAAATACTTATTTGCATTACTTTTCTTCATAATATCATTCCAAATATGTTATTGCAAATCCTTCTCTTTTTGGAACTTTTTGTTGCCCCCAATTTTGTTACCAGAAGTAATCTGGTAATAAAAGCCTTGAATCATATAGCTGTTTCTTCTTTCTAATTTTTTTCTTGTATAAATTTCCAGAGATAAGATTTTTGGAAAAAAGTTGAATAATCTACAAGTGCTTGAGACTTACTGCCCACTGGATTTCAAATTGATGGTACTATTTTTATATTCTGCTATATCCTCTCAAGCGCTGAACACCAAAATTTTTTTTCTATTTTATACACAAAAATATGTGGTTGGTTTATTTCTAGTAAGTGGAATATGAGGGTGGGGGTTGCAATCCTGTTACTGTAGTGTAGCTTGGGGATTCACATCACTTAGATACACTCATGCATATACAAACATACAAGGAGAAGCTACGTCCCCTTCTTTAGTGCCACTAACACACACAACAGTTCAGGCTCATAGCCTTAAAGCACTCAGCAGATGTTTAGAGAAAGAGAGAGAAAATGCAACTACAGAAGAGCCAATTTGTCTTCTTCACTTATATTCAAGTTTGCCACTTAATTCAACAGCAGTGTTGCAAACAGCTCTAGCTTCTGTGAATTTCTTCATAATCCTCTGTAATTGCCATCTTTTCATCTGAGAAAAAATATCTTTCAAGTTACTAAAGTTTGATTATATATTTTTTCTTTAAAAAACACAATTTTGTTCTAATTATAAATTTAATTGACATCCAAATTATATAAAATATGTGAAACAGATTATTTTAGAAAAGGGAAGAAAGTAACTATAATCTAACTGCCTCAAAGAAATCACTCTTTGATGTATTCCTTCTAAATATATATATATATATATATATATATATATATATATATATATATATATAAAACAAAATTGGGCTACTAAATATAACACAGGGCAAAGGAAAATGTGAACTCGGGTAATTGAGACTGCCAGGGATCCCTCAAGATCTAGTGCAAAGGCTATTATTAAATCTATTTATTGTCATGTTTTAACATTCTACAAAACTCTGCCACTGGGTCACTGGTGGTTTATTCCACAAAGGCCAGAGGAGGGATCTAGGAGTCAACCACATTTTTTCTTGGTTATGTAAAGATTTAAATATAAGCAGAGAAAATAACAGTTTCATGTGTTCTCTTTTAATAACAGTACTTCCCCCAGACCTGGCTTTGCTAGCTTGGCAATCGCCTTGAAATTTCTCCAGGCTCACAGGAAATTTAGTATTTATAGTGTCCTAAAGCCAAAGATGCCACCTCCCAAGTCTCCTCTCATCTAATCTACTGGAACAATCCATCCAAGAAAGATTTATGCAAGTAGTGCAATTCAAAGCCTAGAGACAATGGGCTAGCAGTGGCACCAGGAGCCTGCCTTCTTTGAGTAAAGTTCATTAAGGAAGGCATTTAAAAAAAATAGACTGTCATTTTTGCAGCACTGAAAAGATAGTCACTTATGCTATTATCAAACACTTCTTGGGATTTCAGAGTAAAAGGAAAGAGAGAGAAAGGGAGAGGGAGAAAGAGGGGGAGAGAAAAAAGGAGGAGAGGAGAGGGACAGGAAGAAGGAGAGGGACAAGAGAAAGAGGGGGAGGGAAAAGGAGGAGAGAGAGAGGGAGGGAGACAGAGACAAATGAAGAGGGAGAGATTGGACTTGAGGAAGCATTTTCTCTCCATTGTATGACTTTAACTTATTTCCTTTCTGAGGCCATAGTGCACAGATGCCAAATGCTTAGGCCCATTTATATGATTAGCATTGCCTGATAAACACTGAGTTTGAAATAACTTGGTCCTTCCTTATTAAAGACACAATTCATTTGACCCAGAAAATTCCTCTTGTAGAAAAGGATTTCTAGAAAACAAGATACTCAATAAAAGATTTGCTTTGGTGAGTATTGACTTTTAAGGTGAAATTGGGCTACCCCTAGGCTGACCCACAGATCTTGAGCTGACACCAGAGGGCACCATTTCTCCCTGGAGCAAAACCTACCTAGATGGTGCCATGACTTGTAGGAAAAGGTATTCAGGCTCCATAGGCAGGGAGATGAGCATCCCTAGAAGAAAGGAAAAGGGCAGAGCTGGTGGTGTTTTCCCATGCACCCATGGATCCTAAGGGAGAAATGGAAGCCTGAACAGTCAGTCATCTCCATGGCAAAGCCAGGCCTGTGGATTAGAGAAGGAGCTGTGTGCCTGATGGCATTGGTGCAGAAGGTAACTGTCATCAGATATACTCATCTCAGTAACGACCAAGCTCACACTGGAGTTAGAAACCACAGGTTAATTGTTTTCTTCACTGTTGGGCCGTGCTGCTTTCTGCTCTCTTCTGTCTACCTGCTAAAGGCTGTCTTCTGCCCACCTGAGAAGTTGCAATATTGCTACAAGCCCTACTGTGCTCCAGGTGCCATGCTAAGTGCTTTACATTTATTATCCCTGATATAATGCGATGAGTAGGAAGGAAGAAACCAAGTACTGAAGAGACTGATGACCTTTCGATGGTGTAATCTTGGGCACCATAGTAAGTGGCAAAGACAAAAATAAACTCACAGTCTGCAGGGCACCAAAGAAATGCACTTTCCGCACCTCATACTGCATCCCAAATATTAACCAGTATGTGTTGTGTTAAGTGTAGTTCATGATTATTTTTTAATTAAAAATAGAAATAAATTTAAAAATAATAAACTTCCATGATCTAATCTAACATAGGTTTTCAGAATAGAATAAAGGTGTTCATAAACCAGAGGCACCATCCGGGCTTAGATGAGGTCAGCATTGTTATTTGAGAACTCCTGTGCTTAAGTTAGCAGGCAACAGTTCCCTGAAGTTTATTACATGCCTAGCTCTTCCTGGAGTCAAAGAAGGTGACCAAATAGTGTCCCTTATTTTCTATTTTTTTATAGTCATAGTGAGAGTAGAACTTGGGGAGGTCTAGATTTGCAATATTAATACACTAAAGAAAATAACCACTCAATATGTTCCCAGATCATGGTGTATGTTTAACAATACGTGTATCACATTCAGAATGTAACACAGGTCAGACCTCTTCCTTAAAGCCAATGAGCAAATCAGCCCTTTAATGTCAATTAAAAGTTAAAGATTCCGTGCTGACTACTGAGTAGTTGTGACCTTTTCCTCAGAACCTAAGCTTCAGTTAGAAATAGCTGAATAAAGTAACATCAGAGGAATGGCAGAGTGAGAGTACACCTTGTCCTCTCACTCTGAAATTTTAACAAAGTTAACCAACTATAATTCAACAAAGAAATCCATGCTCGACACAGAGGCATGCCTGAGACCTGCACATGAGAGTGTCTAAAAGTGGGTATCTGGGGTTACACAAGAAGGTGACAAGGAAGGAAAGTGCAGATGGCACGCAGACACAGGCCTGCAGCTAGGAGCTCACAGCTCAACTGGTCAGGAGAGGGGAGGAAGCTGGTGGTTGGTGGTCGCAGGTGCTTTCTTTGGCCCAGAGGAACAGAGAACTGTGGGGGGCAGTCCAGCAGCGGAGGAGAGCAAATAGTGAGTGAGCCATCAAACACCTGACAGAGCACAGGGTTCTGCCATGTGTCCCTCTACTGTCATGCTGGGTGATGGTATTTCAGACAAAGAAACAGAACTACAGAGTCCTGCTGCCTGTTGGACTTCCAAAACTCACTTCTCATTGCTCTTGGAGTAAAGTACAGGAGCATATTATCTCTAACCCAAAAGTTGTTGCAGTAGAACCACTGTTTCCCTCAGTGACTAATCCCTAGTGCTTGGAGTGAGACCCCAAGGAGGTCAGGGGTCTTCATTGAGGGCAAAGCAAACCCCACCACCAAGCAACATGGCTGTATTGTCTCTTGGAAGCTGTGGAGGTTCAAGACTGGGAGATCACAGATGTAAAAACTCTTGTGATTCAGTGCCATCTACTGAAAAATAATGGAAAGACCTCTTCAGAGATAAATGCACAAGCAAAGGAGGACAGAAAATACCATGAAGAATCACAGTAATGAGAATCACTAGAAAGAAAACAAAAAATCCCCAGAAAGCAAGCTGGAACACATGGAAATATGTAATATAAATGACAGACAGAGATTGAAAAATTGCAGTTCTGAAAATATTCAATGAGACGCAAGAAAATATTGATAAGGAATTCAATGCACTCAGAAAAAAAATCAATGAGCACAATGAGTACTTTCCCAAAGAAATTGAAACTTTAAAAAAGAATCAATTAGCCTGGCAGGTGTGGCTCAGTGGTTGAGCATTGACCTATGAACTAGGAGGTCACACTTTAATTCTCAGTCAGGGCACTTGCCCAGGTTGCAGGCTAGAGCCCCATTGTAGGGTATGCAGGAGGCAGCCAGTCAATGATTCTCTCTCATTAGATCCTCAAATCCAAGAAGCAAACAGATCACCTAATTATCTCTACAAGGCACTTGGTATTGATGTTTCTCTGTCTTTCTTTCTTCTCCTTCCTTTCCGAAATCAATAAAAATGTATTAAGAAAAAAAAAGAACCAATCCAAAATTCTGGAAGTGAAGCATGCGATTAAGAGATTAAGAATGAACTATGAATGTAGAAAATAGAACCTATCAGATGGAGGAAAGAATAATGATATTTAAGATAGAAATCAAGTAATGATGCAGAGGGAAGGAGAGAGATATGAGCATAAAGAAGAATGAAAGAGCTCAATGAGACTTATCTGACTCCATCAGAAAAAGCAATATTAGAATTATAAGTATTGCAGAGGAGGAAGAGAGGGAGCATGGAATAGAGAGTCTAGTAAAACAAAGAATGGATGAGAACTTCCAAATCTGTGGAAGAATTAGATCCTCAAATCCAAGAAGCAAACAGAACACCTAATTACCTCAATCCAAAGAGGCCCTCTGCAAGGCACTTGGTATTGATGATGTCAAAAATTTATGACAAAGGAAAAATTCTTAAAGTAGCCAGGGAAAAGAACGAAGTGACATAAAAAGGGAAAGCCATCAGAATTTCATCCAACTTCTCAGCAAAAACTCTAGAAGCCAAAAGAGAGTGAAATCAAATATTCAAATGTCTGAAAGAAAGAAATTACCAGCTATAAATAATATATCCAGCAAAATTACCACTTAAATATGAAGAAGAAATAAAGATGTTCCCAAATATGCAGAAACTGAGGAATTTTAATACCAGAAAATTTCCATTGTAAGAAATATTCAAGGAAGTTATTCTACCTGAAGCAAAGAACATAAACTCACAACACCATGATACAAGATCACCAAAAAACTTACAGCATAAACAGGAATAATTTCTGGCAACAAAAACATAAAAAGAATGGGTGGAAGGTCTGAACTGGCAAAGGAAAATGAAAATCAGATGCACTCAAAAGAAAAAAAAATCTACCATATATATGCAACTTAATTTTTTATAAACCTAATGGTAACTACACACAAAAATCCCCAAAGAATGACATACAGCTTAAACAAAGAGGAAACAGAGGAAAGAAGTATGGAATACCACCAAACAAAAACAAAAGACCAAAACATAAAGAAAAAGAACCGATGGAGTTACCCAATTACCAGAAAACAAAAGATAAAATGGCCATAGGAAACTCTCATAAATCAATAATTACCCTGAATGTAAATGTTCTGAATTCACCAATAAAGAGTATCAGAGTGGATTAAAAACAAAACCCAGCTATATGCTGCCTATAAGAGACACATCTAAGCAGCAAAGGCAAAGGTAGATTCAAAGTAAAAGAGAGGAAAATGATTCTTCAAGAAAATAACATCCACAGAAAAGCAGATGTAGCCATACTTATATCTCACAAAATATATTTCAAGATAACAAAGATAAAAGAGACAGGGATGGATATTTTATAATGATAAAGGGGACACTACATCAAGAAAACATAACATTTCTTAATATATATGCACCTAACCAGGAAGCACCAAAATATATAAAACAACTACTCACAGAACTAAAGGGAGAAAGAGATAAAAATGCAATCATAGTTGTGGGCCTTAATACTCTATTGATAGCTCTAGACAGATCAACCAAACAGAAAATCAATAAAGAAACATTGGCCTTAAATGAAATACTAGAACAAATGGACATAATTGACATTTACAGAACCTTTCATGCCAGAACATCAGATTACACATTCTTCTCCAGTGTAAATAGGACATTCTGAAGAATAAATCATATGTTAAGTCACAAAACTAGCATCAACAAATTCAAGAAAATTGAAATTACACCAAGAATATTCTCTGACCATGGAACCTTGAAATTAGAAATCAACTACAAAAAATAGAAGTAAAAAATTCCCACAAATATGTGGAGATTAAACAAAGAAGAAATAAAAGATGAGATCAAAAGATTTATAGAGTCAAATGAGAATGATAATACAATGTATCAAAACTTCTGGGATTCAGTGAAAGTAGTAATAAGGGTAAAGTTTATATCATTACAGGCCTATCTCAAAAAACAAATGAAATCCCAAGCAAACAACCTAACATCATACCTTCAAATACCAGAAAAAGAAATAATAAAAGCAACCTTAAATCATTAGAAGAAATGAAATCATAAAAATTAGAGCAGAATTGAATAAAATAGAAAATAAAAAGACTGTACAAAAAGTTGATAAAACAAAGAGCTGTGGTTTTTTTTAAAGATTAATAAAATTGACAAACTCCTGGTAGACTCACTAAGGAAAAAAGTGAGAAAACACATATAAACAAAATCAGAAATGAGAGAGAAGTCACCACAGACATCACATATATGCAAAAGATCATACTAGAATATTATGAAAGACTATATGTGACCAAATTCAATAACCTAGAAGAAATGGATAAGTTCCTAGAAATATATAACTTCCTAGACTAAATCATGAAGAATTAGAAAATCTAAATAAACCAATTGGCAGTGATGAAATTGAAACAGCCATCAAAAACCTTCCAAGAAAAACAATAGTCCAGGACCAGATGACTTTACCAAATGTTCAAAAAAGATTTAAAACTGCCGAGACCGGTTTGGCTCAGTGGATAGAGCATTGGCTTGCGGAGTGAGAGGTCCAAGGTTCGATTCTGGTCGGGGGCATGTACCTTGCTTGCGGGCACATCTCCACTGTGGGGCATGCAGGAGGTGGCTGATCGATGTCACTCTCTCATCGATGTTTCTGACTTTCTATCCCTCTCCCTTCCTCTCTGTAAAAAATCAATAAAATATTTTTTTTAAAAAAAGATTTAAAACCTATCATTCTCAAACTGTCCCAAAAATTGAAGAAGAGGTAATACTTCTTAACACATTCTATAAGGCCAATATAACCCTGTTACCAAAACCTGACAAAGACAGCACAAAAAAAGAAAACTATAGACCAATGTCTCTGATGAATACAGATGCAAAAATCCTATATGTTAAAAGGCTAATATGCAAATTGACAGAATGGTGTAACAACCAGTCACTATGATGCACACTCACCACCATGGGCCAGACATTCAATGCAGGGCCTGCCCCCTGGTGATCAGTGTGCTCCCATTGGGGAAGTGCTGCTCAGCCAAAAGCCAGACTCATGACTGGCGAGTGTATTGGTGGTGGCAGGAGCCTCCTTTTCACCTCTGAGGCAGCACTGAGAATGTCAGACTCCTGGCTTAGAGGAGCGGGTCTAAGCCATCGGTCAAACATCTCCCAAGGGTTCCCAGACTGTGAGAGGGCACAGGCTGGACTGAGGGACACCACCCCTCTCCAAGTGTACAAATTTCGTGCACCAGGTCTCTATTTCTAAATAAAATACTAGTAAATTGAATACAATAGTACATCCTAAAAATAATGCATCATAAGCAAGTGGGATACATTCCAGGGGCACAAGGATGGCTCAACATATGCAAATCAATCAACATAATACACCACATTAACAAAAGAAAGGATAAAAATCATATCATCTTATCAATAGTTGCAGAAAAAAGCATTTGATAAGATACAACATTCCTTTATAATTAAAACATTCAATAAAACAAGAATAGAAGAAAGTACCACAACATAATAAAGGCCATATTTGATAAACCCACAGCTAATATCATACTCAATGGTGAAACACTGAAAGCTTTCAGGACCAAGACAAGGATGCCCACTCTCACCACTCTTATTCAACACAGTGCTGGAAGTCCTGGAAAAGCAAGAAAGCAAAATAAAGAAATAGAAAGCATCCAAATAAGGAAGGAAGAAGTTAAAATGTCACTTTTTGTGGATGACATGACTCTGTATACAGAAAACCCTAAGACTCCACCCAAATTATACTACAGAGCTATGATCATCAAAACAGCATAATCAAGACAGACATACAATGGAACAGAGAACCCAGCTATAAAACCACATGTGTATGAACAGATAATTTTCGACAAAGGAAGCAGAAACACACAGTGGAATAAAGATAGTCTCTTCAATAAATGGTGCTGGGAAAACTGGAGACCCACATACAAATGAATGAAAATGGATTACAGTTTGTCCCCATCTACAAAAAATAATTCAAAATGGATAAAATCACCTAAATATAAGACCGGAAACAATAAGTTACATAGAAGAAAATTTACATACCAAACTATGGATGTTGGTAGTAGAGAACATTTTATGAACTTGACCCCAAAATCAAGGGAAGTAAAGTAAAAATAAATGCATGAGACTATATAAACTAAAAAAACTTGTGCACAGTAAAAGAAACTGTACAGACCACAAAACAAAGAGGCAGCCAATCAGACAGGAGAAGAGATTTGCAAACAGAAGCTCCAACAAAGGTTTAATTTCCAAAATATATAAAGAACTTACAGAATTCAACCAAACAAAACAACCCAATCAAAAAGTGGGTAGAGTACCTAAAAGTACATGTCTCCCAAGAAGACATATGAACAGCCAATAGATAGATATATATAAAGATGTGCCGCCTCACTGGAAATTAGGGAAATCAAATCTACCATGAGTTACCCTCCAAAAAGGGAACCCTCATCCACTGCTGGTGGGAATGTAGATTGGTACAACCACTATGAAAAGCATTCTGGCAATTCCTTAAAAAATTAAAAATAGAGCTACATATGACCCAACAATTCCTCTCCTGGGTATATAGCCGAAAAACTTGAAATCATGTATTCACAAAAATAAATGTTCATTGAAGCAGTATTCATGATGGCCAAGACATGGAAACAACCAAAGTGTCCTGTGACAGAAGACTGGATAAAGAAGATGTGGTCCATATACACAATGGAATACTACTTAGTTATAAGGAAGTTTGAAATAGCACCATTTGTAAAAATATGTATGGACCTTGAGAACATTAAGCCAAGTGAAATAAGTCAGTCAGAAAAAGTTAAGAATCATATGATTTCACTCATATATGGGATATAAAACTGAAACTCATGGACACAGACAGTAGTATGGTGGTTGCCAGAGGGAAGGCAGTGGGAGTAAAAACTGTCCTGATATAAGGTGTCAGGAAAAGATTTGACTTTGGGTGGTATGCAAATGGTATAGTATACAGATCTTATAGCATAGAAACCCACACCTGAAATCTATATGTTCATATTAACCATTGTCATCCCAATCAATTTAATAAATAATATCTTTTAAAAAGCTGAGTATTCAGAGCTGACTGCCTGGGTGTAAATTCTGTCTCCGATGCTAACTAGAAGTATGGGCCTATGAATTACTAACATCCCTGTGTCCTCGTATCTTTTCCTACAAAATGACCATAATAGCTATGCCCTCCTCATAAGATGGTTGTGAGGAATACATGAGTAATTAATGAAGAGAATTTAGATGGGCCCTTGACACATAGTTGGCACTAAGAATTAGCTATTCCATAAGAATGGGTGTGGGAGGGAAGCAATGATATTAATTTCAGAGAGAATTGGGCGAGCTTTGAATTAGGCAGGCAGATCTTAAAGATCCCACTGAGGCCTTTTGTTTTTGTTTTGGGTGTTTGAAAACTCGGTACTCGAGGCACGGGGAAATTTTTAGCCATAGTCATTTTTTTTAAAATTTATTTACTAAAGGTCCGTTGTAGGAAGATTCCTGCAAAAATATGGCTTCCTGCACCAGGAGTGAAGCAGCTCCCTCCTGTGTCTGCTGCCTCGCTCTCTCTCTTCTCTGCTGCCTTGCCCTTCTCCCGGCTTTGCTTCCATCTGCATTGCTTGGCTTCCCTCTATGCTGCCTTCAGTGCATGCAAATTAACCTCCATCTTTGTTGGGTTAATTTGCATATCCACTCCTGATTGGCTGGTGGGTGTAGCAAAGGGAGGATTAATCTGCATGTTTCTCTTTTATTAGTGTAGATATTTAATATATATATTTTATTGATTTTTTACAGAGAGGAAGGAAGAGGGATAGAGAGTTAGAAACATCAATGAGAGAAACCTTGATCAGCTGCCTCCTGTACACCCCCTACTGGGCATATGCAACCAAGTTACATACCCTTTAGCAGAATCAAATGTGGGACCCTTCAATCCCCAGGCAACACTCTATCCACTGAGTCAAACCAGTTAGGGCTACAGTCATTTTTAGACCAACAGCCAGGGAGGCAATACTGTGAGGAGATACTCTTTAAAAAGAGTCCCAAATGCAGTAAAGGAGAGAACAGAGGAACTATGTGGAGAGGAGAGTTTCCAGATGAAGGAACACTATTGGTGAGAATAGTGGAGCACTGGAGTGAAGAGAGTGGGGAGCAGAGGGGTAAAAAATGAGCAGAAAAGGGCGGTAGTGATCACACTGGGAAGGGCCCTGCAACTTGCAGATTTCTATTAGAAGGGACGGGAAATCACTGGAACATTTTGAGCAGAGAATTGACCATGATATAGCATCTTTTAAGAGAATCTCTCAGGCTGCCTTGTGTGGATAAACAGGGGCAAGAAAGGAGGAAAGCAGAAAGAAGCTGGATACCAGGTGGGAGACAAGACAGGTGAAACAAGACAGTGGTTTGGAGTAAGATGGCAATAGTTGGAGGGGGGCATGAGTGAGGTTAAATATGATCTGTCTTAAAGATAAAGGGAGAGCTAACAGAATTTGCTGATTAATTGGATATGAAGTTTGAGAGTCAGAAAAATTCAAGAATCAATGCAAGGTTTTGGGCCTGAATAACTGAATGAATGGTGCAACGTTTACTGAGATGGGAAACCACAGAGAAAGAAGATCTTAGGGAAATTCAAAAGGCAGTATTGGGCATGTTAAGTTTGGGAAGCCTATAGATAGGATGATAGGCAGAATAATGGTTCCATAAATATGTTCAGGTCCTAATCTCCAGAACCTGTGAATATGTAGTGTTACATGGCAAGGGGAAATTCAGGTTGCTAAGTAGTTGACCTTAACATAAGACTAGTCTGAATTATCTAATAGGGCTCAATGTAACCACTGAGGTCTTTAACTGTGGAAGACCTATTTTGGACTTTTGATCTCTAGAACTGCAGAACAATACCTCTATGTTGTTGTAAGCCACTAAGTTTGTGGTAACTAGTTACAGCAGTCACAGGAGAATAATGTAGATGGCCACAAAATATATTGCTCAAATTGGGACATTTTTGAATGAAAGGGGTGCTATTAACACTTAAAAGGACAGTAGTCATAAATAAAAACTATTCTAAGAAAATTAGGATGTGGGTCACCCCAGCCTCTGTTGTATGTGGAGATTTCAAGGAGCAGTTGCTGCTTTGTGTCTTTAGTTTCAGAGAGAGGTAGGGGCCTAGAGAATGAAATTTAAGAGATGTCCTCACCTAGGTGGTATTTGAAGCCATGAAGCTGAAGGAGGTCACAAGAAAGTGTGTATAGATAGAGAAGAGAGGGAAAATATCCAAAAGTAGAGCCCATTTTGACAGGTTTGGAGAAAGGGGAGGATCCAGTAGTAAAAACTAAGAAGGCTATACAGTGAGGGAGAAGAAAAAAAAACAAATATACCCATGTGAAGCAAGTGTTTGAGGAGGCAGGATTGACTGAGTATATCAGATGGGAGGTGAAAGACCACACACACACACACACACACACACACACACACACACACACACACACAAGAGTGAGAACTGAAAGTTGGGTTTGCAATGTGAAGATCATCAGTAATATTAGTAGATAGAGCAGGGGGCGGGTGGTGGGGAGACAGAAACCAGATATGAATGAATTAGAAAAAAAATAGGAATGGAGACAGAAAGCATAGCCACTTCTTTCAAGTTTTACTACAAAAGAGAGCAGAGAAATGGGATAGTAGCTAGAGGAGAATATAGGCTCAGAGAGGGTTTTTAAAAGATGGGAAATAATAGCACACTTTTGTATGCACAGTTAATGATTCAGGAAAAGGAAAATATTCAACATAGAGAGGATGTAACTGCAAAGTCCTTGAGTAGATGAGAGGAGATGGCACCCAGAGCTTAAGTGAAGGATTTGGTCAGTAGCAGTCATGTGAATGAATCTTTCACTGAAGGAAGGGTGCAAAGACACTTATATTGGAAACTTTGGGTGGGGGGGGATAAGAAAGTTTTTTTCTTACTGTTTTCAGCTGTTCAGTGAAATAGGAAGTAAGGCCATCAGATAAGAGTGATGGTAGAAGGAGTAGAGAAGAGATGTGGAAATTTTGAGACAACTTGAGAAAAGGGAAGAATAACATCCTAGAGAATAGGAGAAGGACTTGATTCTCATTGAATATCAATGAATGATTTAATAAAACTGATTAAAAATAACAAAAATCAGCTACAAAAAATATGAAACATAATGGACATAAATTCTAATTTGTTTTTGGCAATATTTTAAGGTAAAAATAAAAACAAGAACCAACTATTAGCACTTAAAAATAACTGTGGATGTCACTTCAGTCATTTTATTTCTGCTTAGCTAGCATTGCCAGGCTGTGTGACTGTTTTTGCTCCACATGACACTGGCACACACAATCCGTATTTTCTTCAGAGGCTCACTGATTTATCCACTTTGGGTTGTGTATTCTTTCTTGTTAACAGTAATGATTTGGATATTACAACACATTTTTATTTTCCTGGGGAGTGCACTCTCTCTCTCCCCGGCTTCTATACTCTATATATTATATAATATCTCCTCTCATCATAATATATCCTACTAGAGGCCCAGTGCACGACATTTGTGTACTCAGGAGGGTGGTCCCCTCTGCCTGGCCTACACCCTTTAGCAATCTGGGAGCCCTTTGGAGATATTCCACAGAGGCAGGAGAGGCTCCCACCACTGCCGCTGCACTTTCCAGCCATCAGCCCCTGGCTTGTGCTGAGCGGCAATGACCCTGTGGGAGCAAACTGACCACCAGGGAGCAGCACCTACATTGAGGGTCTGCCCTCTCTGATGGTCAGTGTGGGTCATAGCGATCAGTAGTTCTGCCATTCAATCTATTTGCATATTACCCTTTTTTAATATAGGGTAACCTGCATGACTGGAGCATGGTGCATAGATATTTGATCAAACATTATGAATGTTTCTGTGATGATGTTATTTTGGATTAATTAACATTTAAGAAGATAAACTTTTGCCCTGGTTGGTTTGGCTCAGTGGATAGAGTGTTAGCCTGCGGACTGAAAGGTCCCATGTTTGATTTTGGCCAAGGAATCCATCCCCAGTACGGGGCGTGCAGAAGGCAGCCTATCAATGATTCTTTCTCATCATTGATGTTTCTATCTCCCTTTCCCTTCCCTTCTTCTCTGAAATCAATAAAAATATATCTTTAAAAAATAAAGTAAAAGGATAAACTTTGAATAAAGCAGATTACTTTCCATATTGTGGAGGAGTCTCATCAAATCAATTGAAGACCTTAATAAACAAAATAATGACTCTCCCAATCATGAAAGAATTTTATGAGCAGACTGGCTATTGATTCAATTTGCAACTCTTGCCAAACAAGCTTGCAGATTTTTGGACTCACCAAGCCTCCGCCATCATCTTTCTCGCTCTCTTTTTTTCTCTCTCTTTTTCAATCTCCTAACATCTATATCTTATATTTACTCTCCTCTCCCCATAACATATTCCTTAACCTGTTTTCAGTTTGCCAGAGTTTGGACATAGAGTAGTATGCATGTTACCCAGGGCTGTTTCAGGACCAAGGACAGTAGCCCTACTGTTTTCTCTCCACTGTATCCCAGCTGGAGCTTTTTCCTCATTAACAGCCCATGTTACTATGTGGCAGGCACTGGGATAGAAGTTCAAATAATAACCAGTCATCAAAGAGACTTAAAGCACATAGGGATAAACAGGCTACAAACACAAGTATAATATAGAAATGATGATGTATAACTATAAGACACTATGGGAGTGCTTAGGAAGTGGCCCGTATTTGGATGGCAGAGGGTATAAGGGAAAGCTTCTTGGAATAAGAGACATATAAGTTGACATCTTAAGGCATTAGTTGTCCAGGGGAGAGAGGTAAGGTAAAGAACTTTAAGCAGAGACAAAAGCAGATGCAAAGGCCTAGAGGCAAGAAGGCACAGCTTTCCTGGAAGAATGCAATTAATACTGTATAGCTAAATGTGAGAAGAAAAAGCTTCCAGGAAGGAATGGAGGCCCTATTTTGTGAGATAGATACAGGCATGTGTATAATACTAGGGAACACAGCTGAGGGAGTAATTAAGTCTCATGGGTGAGGGTGAGGTGACAGAAAGCAATAATGAGGTAGTAGCATTTAAATTTGTCTTTGAGAGTATGTAGTGTTTTCTAGATCCACAGTGGAAAGAAGGGGAAGAAAGAATAACAAAGAACATTTTGGTTAAAGCTGTGCTGTTCAACATAGTAACCACTAGCCAAACTTACATTAAATCTCATTAATTAAAATTAAGTAACATTAGAAATTCAGTTCTTCAATCCCACTGGTCACATTTCAAGTGGTCAATAACTACTAGTGGCTAGTAGATACATACATTTCCATCATTACACAAAGTTCTATTGGCAGTGTTGAGTTAGAGGGGACAGCATGTGCAAAGGCTCTGAAGCTTGCCCATGTGTGATATGTTTAGGAGATATTGATTGTCTTGGTGGCCGCAGCAAAAGGTAGGTAGATGAAAGTGGCTAGAGATTACACTAGAGAGATTGACTGGACTTGGGTGGCAAAAGACATTTTAACTTATTGTAAAGGAGGGTGGACTTATTTATGTTGGCATTGGGGGGGTGATATGAGACATGAGCAGATCTAGATTTATAATGTTAACTCAAGTAGCAGCTATAAGGTCTGTAAGGAATAGTGGGCAAGCAGAAGGTCGAGAGAATAAACCAATTGGCTTTTGCCAAATAAATGTTGATAAACAACACTTTTTATCATGTCACCTTATGTTCACCAGTTTCCATTGCTATAATAAAACTCAGTTGTCTCTCTTTAATCGTTGAAGGTCTTTACCTTGTTGCACACTACAATCCAAACATTAGCTCATCCCCAATGATGACAATAGTTTCACTCTCCTTCTCATATGAAAATCAATCACCTTATCTGTTCCTTATAGTGCCCAAGTGGACTGAAAACTGCTTGAGAACAGAACTATATCTTACAGTAGGTAAACCCAGAGGAGAGTTTTACGTAGTTCATGGCATAGTCAACAGTCACAGCTAGGATGGCTTTTCTGAGTTGTGGTTCTCATGGGACATAGATAAGTATCATGTAAAGAAAACTTGTAAAATGATCATTTATTGACTAATTGTGATGATGCTGACTTGTAAGTTAGGAATTCTCCCATTGGTCCCTGCCTCATTTGATTTGTCAGCCAAGGTCCTAGAAAGAAATAGAACTTTACTGAAATATATAACTTAAAAAAAACTAATAAAAGGAATATTTACAGAGGTGTGAGACAACTAAGGAAACTCAAAAAGATTGCTCTGTGTCCCAGAGATTAGCAGTGTTGAGAAGCTATTACTACGTCAGATCTAAAGAGAAAAGTGGGAGAAATAGTATTGCCAGAGCCCAGTGAGAACTGGAGATAGGGATGAGCAGTGCCCTGACAAGAACTGGAAACAAAGAAGGGGTGAACTGCCACATTCAGGCACTGAAACATGGAGGAAGCAAGGAAGAAGAATATTCTCCTCTCTGTCTACTCTCCCTCTCCATTCTGTTGGCAATGCCTGCCATTAGCTAGCTGTGATCGAGAGCTAGAGGACAAGGGAGACAGATGATGCAATCCATAACATCTGTGTAGAAACAGACATAAAACCATCACCACAGTATCAGGATTATGGTTGGTTGCATTGTCAGACAACAAGGAAACAATGGCTTACACAATTAGAAGTTTGTCTCATGTAAATGAAGTTCAGGGTTATATGTCAGCTCACATAACTGGAGACCCAAATATTTTCTTTCTAGCTACAAATCCTTTTCCTCAGCATACTACCTTATGGTTCAAGGTGGCTGCTTGAGCTCCAGATATCATGCAGCATTCCAACATGCAGGAAGATGAAGGAAAAAGGGCACACTTTTTTACTTTAAGGACACTTATTTGAAGTTATACATGACACTTCCATTTACAATTAATTGGCAAGAATTCAGTTATATGAGCATGCCTAACCACAAAGGGGGCTGGAAATGTGATATCTATGCCAAGAAGTTTTGTGCCTAGCTAAAAACGAAGGGTTCTCTTACTAAGTAAATGAGGGAGATTAGACACTGGAGGACAACTAACTCTTGGATACAATGTCAGAGGGAAAAAAATCTTATCATCAGCTACAGAAATTCCAGTACTGAGCCAGAGTCCTCTCAATTTTCAATAACTAACAGAATGAACATATTAATGATAGTGACAATGTGTATCATGAAATATCACCTGTTCTTTCACTATGTGATAATCACTTATACAACCACTTCTAAAGGAAAAGCAATGTTGCTGCATAAGGACAATGCACATTGGATGAAGAAATGCCAGTTAGAAAAAGTTGCAGTAGAGATTTAAAGACTGGCTTCTGGAAAAGGTACTGTCTATAGATGTGTAGCCAGCTTATCTGGTTTGATAGAGAAGCAACAGATTGTGTTTTCAGAGTTGAGGGATAAGGTAACCTAAAATGCGTTGCCAACTGGCTTAGCTCCAGAGCCCTTCCTTGGGGGGCAGTAGTTTCTTTCTCAGGCACCCAAGCATGTCCCTTGGCTGTGTAGCCTGCTCTGGCACCCACAGAGCTGCTCTCACAAGGTGTGATAGTGGGGACTGCTCTGGCTCACCTGTGAGCTGCCTCCACCTTCCTCAGCCACCCCATCACCCTCAGCTGCTCCCAAGGTACACTAGTACAGACAGAGGGTGTCTGTCTACTAGTACTTCTCCCTCTGGCAGCCTTTGGAGGCTTTGGTCAGCCTGTTCTGAGAAGGAAGGAAAAAAGTCTCAGCCTTTCAATCCTATATTCAACCAACTTTGCAGAAACAGTTACTGTGTGACCCCTGTAGGCACTCAGAGAGTACAGGCTTACCGTCTAGTTAGTATGGGCAGAAGTTCCACGTGTGAAGTGAAATCATCCATGACAACAATAGAGGACATCACAAAACTGTAGGGTCCCATGAATAGCAGAGGCTGTCATTCCCAGAGATCCTCAGATGGACAGTTACTGTGAGTTGGAATGCTTAAGGAGGACCCATAACCTAAGTAACCATTGGGTAGGGACTGGTCATCTGTGTAGGCATTGGCTTAAATGGAAGTATAGAGGTGGAAATGAGCATTTCAGCTCAGGGACAGCTAGGAGAGGGTTGTGTCACATGGTGCTGAGAGAGGAGGAGATATGCAGGCTTTGAAAGGTCTTGGCTACCAGCAAAAAGAGTGGCTTTCAGAGAAGAGCCATTGAGGTTCCTGAGAGGAGGAACCATGTGAAGAAACAGTGTATGGGAATTGCTATCTAGGTAGCAGTGGGTAGAATTGTTAATTATATAGTGAAGGAGCTATCCCATATATCTGAAGACTTATACGACTTTCTGAGTCAGACCAGCAGTTCCAGTTGAGTATTCTGCTCATGACCTCCAAAAATAGCTCACAAAAGCAAGTGACATTCCTTTATTCAGCAAATGTGTGCCGGCTGCTGCTACTGGACAGATACCAGGGATTCAGGGGATTCTGTGACCAACACAGGCCTAATCCTTGCCCTCTGATGGGAAGCCACCCTTCATCCTGAGCCCAAGGACCTGTAAGAGTGGGTGGCATGAGGCTGAGCCGGCAGAGCATAGGCCCGTTCTGGAGAGTGTCTACAGGCACAAATCGAGCCCAAATTGGGCACAGCCACACCACAGTCAGACTCTGGGCAGAGGGGCATTTTCAATGCTGGAGGAAGTAGATGGGACAGGGCTTTAAGACCAGGATGGAGGCAGTGGGGCTCCAGGCCAGAGTCAGATTGTGTCCAGTAAGTCTATCTGATGGGAGGGGAGGTGAATTCTTCATTTCCCACCTCCAGGTAGTGATCTGGAAACTCTTCTAAACCTGCTTGAGCTGGAAAACTTCTGTAGTCCACGTAACCCTCACAGTAACCCATTCCATACACACTTCCTGCACTAACCCTCAGGCCCAAGCTCATGCTACATTTTTTCTCTGAACAGGCCCTCCCTCCTCGATCCTCCAGCCCAACCCTGAAGACCATCCTACAGGCTTATGGGGGTGAAGTGAGTTAGTTTGTGTCTAGAGCAGCATCTCTCTCTGTCTCTCTCTCTTTCTCTCTCTCAAAGGCTAGGTTGATATTTAAGCTTGAGATGGCTTAAAGAGACAAGGAATAAAGAGGAAACAAAGCCTTTCAAACTGGCAGATCCTAACCAAGACCATTTTTGTCTTGAAAAAGAGTCACTGATTTATATGACTAGTGTAACAACCAGTTGTTTGTTTGTTTGTTTTAGAGACAGGAAGAGAGAGAGAGAGAGAAACATGGATCAGCTCCCTCCTGCATGTGCCTGATGGGATTGGGGATGGGGGGAGGGAGGATCGAACTGCAATCTGATAGGTGCCTTGACTGGGAATCTAACCCCGACACTCCCTAGTGTATGCAACGACATTCAACCAATGAATCCACACTGGCCAGGATCAGTTGTTAGGATTTAAAAAATCTGGTTAGTTGATAAAATAGACAAGCCAGTCAACATCTTAAGTCTTGATGCCTGTGAAGACACAACCTGCCTTCCAGTAGGAAGTGCAGCAACTTCACAGGGCTCCGTCAGGGAAACAGACAGCTCCCAGAAACCTCTCAGCAGATCAGTACCTTCAAACAGAATCCATGAGACTGGGAGAGAGGCTGAGCTTGCTTCCCTTCTCTCTCCCCGCCTCTCTTCTTCTCCCCCTCCCCTCCTCTCTCCTTGTCTTCCCCCCTCCTCCCTGCAGTGGCCTCCTTTCACTTCTGGACAGAGACCAGCTATTCAGTTCTGTTGCTTTTTATATTTTGTCTTCCTTTAGGAACTGGAGAGGCCCTTTGAACTACCTAAGTGCAGACTTTCTTTCAAGGTCATGTAATTCCAACCATCTGGAAAAGAACAGGGAAATGAAGTTCCATTTATGTCCTCTTTCGAAAGTAAGATACCATGTGAGCAGTGAGAATCTAATGTGGACCAGCACCACGCAGCCAAGGCAGGTGTTTCCCTTGGAGTATGCTTGCATTTTCTGGCAGCATCCTCATTTGGTGGTGCTAAATGAGCCATGGTCCCTACTCTCAAGGACCCAGGAATCCCAGATCAGCAACAATGACTGAGAAGCAGGAGTGGGGACAACTGAAAGATCCAGGTGTGTGAGTTGAAGTCAAATGTGGTGCTGATGGAGCATGCCCAGTTCTCATCCATTTTGGCCCCAACATGTTGGTTGCATGCTGGCTAGAAACAATGCTCAGCTCGGGTGACACTGAGGGCTGGGAACCTTGCAGGAGGCAAAGGTCTGCTGAGGACTGGCCAGGCTCCTCTGCCATTCACTAGGTTACATTGAAACCCTAAGGTTCCTTCCTACCCTAGGAAGTAGGACCTTGGCTTCAGGCTAGCAAAACTGACTTCAATACCAAGTGTCCCCTTTCCCTCATGGATATTTGAAAGGTGACTGATGTCATAGAAGGTAAAATTCACTCTATATGTATGAAAAATGAGAAGCAGCAGAAGCTAGGGACCCACAAACATTTCCTATCAAAATTCTCACAATGATGGCATAATAGAGGTAGAAGATATTTCTTAAAATGATATGATCCAAGACCCTCATTTCACAGATAAAAAACTAAGACCAGAGGAATAAAACAACCTACGACCAAAGTGGGACTTGTCCATGACCCCACAGCTAGAATGTTACAGAGCCAGAATTCAAACCTAGTTCTAATTTCCAGTTTAATTCTCTTATCCCTACACTAAGATGGAGTAACTAAGTAAATAAAAATCCCATTGGAAATTTTCCTTTAATATGGCCTCTGTGACTCAGTCATGGGCAGGTGTATTTTTCTAGGAGAGATCTATAAAACTCCTATGATTGTATATTTTGGAGGTATGTGAATGAGAAGTCATCAATAACTAATACAAATTTAATTCTTGTAGAAATATCATGAAGCTTTCATGATTTGCATAAATAGTTTTATTAATGAATTTATAATTATTTTTAATCCTCCTGCTTGTTTTTTTTTAGAGAGAGGGGAAAGGAGAGAGAAAGAGAAGAGGGAATGAAAGAAGGGAGAGAGAGAGAATCATTGATGTAAAAGGGTAACATTAATTGGTTGCCTTCCATATGCACCTTGTCTCAGGATCAAACCCATAACCTAGGTATGTGCCCTGACTGAGAATCAAAACTGCAGTCTTTCAGTGTACAAAAGGATGCTCCAACCAATTGAGCCAAGGCTGAATAAAGAGTTTTAAATGAGTGGCAAGTTGGCTTTTAGTACCCTCTGAGAGTGAGATGTGACTTGGAGAGAACCGAGTGACCAATTAGCTTTTACTGACTAGCTGTTTGGATCAGGAAATAAATTAGTTGCATTCATTCTGTGCTCAGCAAGTTTTTATCAAGCGCATGTTACATTCCAGACGTAATATACACTAATGAACAAACCTGATCCCTTGTAGAATTATTTCCTAGTGAGGAGAGACAAATAAACAAATAAATGCATGAATGTAATCAAATGACCCAATCAGAACAGCTTAACTCAGCCAGGGATTCACAATGAAAAGCCTAGAGGTGGACAGGAGCTATTGTTGGTTTCTGGTTTAAAAATGTCAGGGCTGAGGCCTCCACAATTCTTTGGGCCCTTCCCTCGTGGTGGTTGGAGGGGCTTCAGCTCCAGCAATTAAGTTCTTTTTTTGTAGGAAGAGAGAAGGAAGACATTTCTAGGATGTACTTTCAGCTGAGTCCACCTCTCTTATGATAATTTTTTGCAGAAATGCAACCTGGTAATGTCGTTTATGTCTCATTGGCCAGTTTTTGTCACTTGACCACCCCCCTTTGCAGAGGAGACTAGGAAAGTTAATTCTTCAGCTAGGTATGCCCCCTCTCCCCCATACAGTCAGAGAATATTGGGTATTGCACATGCAATAATCAGCCTCTGCTTCTCAGATACATATTACCAATTGTAGAGCATATTGCTGAAGAAACTTTGTTCATTCTCCTCTTGGGTCTTTAGCTGCAAAAGTTAGTATTTGATCAATACTGACTGATTTACAGCTTGCTTTCTGTAAATCATTTCCTATCTGAAAAGCTTTTCCTTGGACTAACCTACTAGTTCTTTAAGTCAATAAGACAGGGACAATGGGAGGCAAGGCCTGCGGACAAGCCCTGTCTGGAGAGGGAGCAAAAAGGCCTTGTGGTCAGTGCTCTAGGCCAATACTGCAGTTCCTACTAGTTCTAAGTCAATAAGAAAAATGCTTGCTCAAAAGAAATATAGAGTTAAGTGGATCACTACCTTCCCTTGTCTTGCTCAACCAATTTTGAAAATGGGAAAAGGGATATTTTCCTTTTATGTTGAAATAGCATGCTGCCAGAAGAAGCTTAATTACAGAAAGATAAAATTAGACTGTTAATATTAGATCATCAAATGAATTATAATTGGTTGGAGGTGATGGCTATAGAATGTCAAGTAAAAAGCCTGCAAACAGCACTTGGTCCTGGAATAATGGAATCTCTAAAATGGTGACATGGAATTTCAAGCTGTAGCTCAGCCATCAGTTCTTGGTTTCAATGCCTTGAGCAATATAGCCAGTAGCAGAGTATAATGAAATGACATTATATCCTACAGAAACTGAAGGGTACCCCCCCCCACACACAAACCACACACCTATATGTATTCTATACCTCTACAAAAGGACCTTCATGCCTGAAAATTCTAAATGGAGAGTGGAGGTGAGGGATGATGCCAGGAAATGGTGACTGCTGTAACCCACTACATCTAAACACTGCCTCCCTACAGATAACACAGAGCTCATGTGTCTGTCACCTGCCTGTCATCTTCCACAGCCGCTCTCCAGGATAATTGCTTTGCTTCGGTCCCTTGATCACATTGAACAGCATACTAAACCTGGGAGACTGAGATCCCAAAGAATCTTTATAAATAAACCTGGAACATTGTTGTGGGTACCCAAAGCCAGGCAGTCCTAGGGAGTAATCAAGAATCTCCTTGGGAGATGAGTTGAATATTTGTGTATGTTAGGAGGAAGGCAGGAATTTTTGCCATCTGTTGTAGTATTTTAGAGAGCTAGAGATTTGGACTGGAATTGTGACAAATGTCCACTGTTAGTTTCTGACGTTTATCTAGCCTGAAGAATAATAGGGGTTTAAAGCTGGAGGAGTCTCAGCTAGTATAACCCCTTTATTCTGCACACATGAAAAATAGATACCCATCTACTCCACCCCTCGTGGGCATTGCTTAAGAGGTAACCACAGCCTGGGAAAGGTTGAAGTGCCTCCCCTGATATGGGGGAGAGTGCTCCTGGCCTCCAGGCCTCGGTCCACATGACTTAAGGGAAAGGGAATCAACAAAAAATGTAAAGCTGGTAAAACAAATGAACACATCAACAAGAACAATAAAATTCTGCTAGCCTCTGGTTTGTGAAATACTCTCAGAAGAGGTGGCATTTGAATGGAGACTGGAAGAGTTATGATTCCAGTCAGTGAATAAGGGGAGGTCAGTACTCTAGGCCAATACTACAAAGCACGAAAACATTTAGAAATAGTTGGTGCCTGGGAGGTTGTCACCGGGTGGGTGGAGGGACCTTGCAGCAGCAGAGCACCAGTGGTCACGTGAGGCCAAGTCAATACACACTTGTTGACCATCCTGCATATTTATATTGTTGAGATTCAGAGAAGATTTTTGGGAGAGATTCAGTCTTTAATTTCCTCCATTTTTGTTTTTTATTTACTACTTCATGAATCCACTCATTCCACAAATCTGTATGGATAACATTGGCCATAGACATACATATTAATAAATAGTGCATATTTCTGGAGAGCTCAGTATAAGTCAAGCTCTGTGCTGAGTGCTTTCTATGTATTTCTTAGAATTTTTTTTAAAAAATCAATAGCTTGTTCCATGATTTCCTTGTTCTATAACTACATAAAAACTCTCAGTGTTTTTAATACTTTTTATCAGTGCCTTCCTGTAGATTTGAGCCTCACCAATCAGCTTCTGGTGGTCCTGTGACTAAAACAGAACTTTAAACCCATCTTGGCTTTGAGTCCAGAAATGCCTTTCTGCTCCCTCTCCAGGCAGGGCTTGTCCGCAGGCTTTGCCTCAGAGAAGCTTCCTTGGTCCCTCTCAGTGAAAACACATAGCAGGCAGGCCAGAAAGACAGAATCTATTTTGGGAAGAACTGAAGGAGTGACTGAATGATGGAGGCTGTTCCCAGGGTAAAGGGCAGCCTGCCAAAAATGGAAGACAGAATGTATTCTTCAAACAGATTGTATCACATGGACATAATTCTCTATATATCATTTCACTTTATCTTCCATCTGAAAAGGTGAACATACGCCATTTTGTCAATGGGCACAGTTGCCAGGTAAACACAGACTCATCAACAAAGACCTGATGACGTGTGAACACAGGAGCTGCTCTCCATGGCTTTTCTTTGAGCAATAAAGACAAATGACAAAAGGCAACTGGCACCAGCTTATTTTTCTGCGCTCCTTGCCTTGCTGATGGGTTGTCATAATTAGATGAGCAGATCCCATCTCTGGTCTCTCTCTGAAATCCATGACCCAGCACCAACTGGGAGCTGCATCATAAAGCACATGATGCTTAAGGGGAAGAAGCTGGCAAATAAAAGCAGGGCCATCCAAAGCACTGTAATAAGTTACCCATCTGGAGGGAATTGAGAGCAAAGGACTGAAAGAAGAAAAGCAGGCCACTGAAGATTGGATTCCGTCCAAAGCTAGATATCTTTTTTGTTGGAAAAGGACAGAACTATTTAAAACAAGGAGAAAATGTGCTTCAGCCTGAAGCCTATCATAATCTGGGGCTAGTAGCCTCACTTAGATATGCCCTGCCTTGTTGGGAAAAGTGTGCTTGGACCATTGATTACCAAAGGAAATCCAGTCACCCATCAGCCACACAGAGATGACCAGCCCATCAGGCAAAACACCTTTCTCTACCTGAACCCTTGTTCAGAGCAAGTCTCAGATGGGTTTCTGGGGGCCACTGGGCTCCCTCCTCCACTTAAGCTCTTATCCACTTAGCCTGCTGCTAGACAACCCCTTCCTGGGCCCTCACAGGGCCCTGGCCCATCCTAGGAGACTGAAGGGAATGAATCCTCAGTTCTGGAGGAACCTATGTTCGGTCCTTCCAGATTCTTCAGCACGGACCCTCTCTATAGTGAGCAAGCCTTTCTTTTGGGTTTGTGCATGCCCGGGAGCAGAATGCTGTGTGCTGGACAACAACTCACAAGGTAAACACCACACACCAAGCATCATGTGCTTCGAGATTGGGTGGGGCAGGATGGCAGGTTTTTGTTAGGCTTTTCTACGTAGATGAATGCAAAAGTAGTGCACATTTTAAAGATTAACATGAAATGTTGTAAAGAATATATTATAGTCTTAATCTGAGACCCCTAGGAGATATGTTGAACCTAGGTGATGGGAGGGCAGCAGGTTCATGTGAAGCAGGGGTGCTGTGGAGGAGGAAGACCTTCCACAGAAAAGCTGTGGGCAGCGGGAAGCATATGGAGCAAACAGGTTGTTACCAGTGGTCCACAGGACACCCAGCACCACTATAGGCCTGCTGAGATTGCAGCAAAGGCGAGGCCAACGTTCTGGTCAAGTAGTCACAGTTGACAGGGACCCCAGGCACAATCAGAACTATCACCAGTATAGGAAAAGATGGCTCAGGAGTTGCACAGAGCCTGGTGCTCACACAGAAGGGCTTTGTGGTGAGATGCTCATACAAGAGAGACTAAGTATAAACTTCTTCAACCTGACTGTAGACAAGACCCACCAGGAAAGCCTGCCAATCCAGATCCCTGGGCCCATGGTAAACATGACAGACCACATTCTGCACAAGGAGACCCAGAAATCTCTTTCTGAAAAGCTATCATGAGAAATCAGATGTGCCATGGCTCCTGTCTCCAGACGTGGAGTGAGATGATAGCAGAGAGGAAAACTGCCTAGTGCTCCTGGGCAGAATGCATTTCCAAAGCTGGAACTCTCCCATCTGCAGCAACCTCGGAGCTCTGGGTGCTGTTTTCTGGGCCGAGGGATCTTAATCTGTACCTGGATAGCAGAAATTCATTTCTGAAATTCAATTTTAGAAGTCTCCTAAGTGCACACTGCCTGTACAAACAGATTTATTTCAGAGAACAGCACATCTGTAAACAAAGCACTGTCTCACCTTAAAGCTGGGGCTGCACACCTCAGGGCAGTCATTGCTACGTCCTTGGGAAGAACGCTGGAGACAGACGGATGGCTGGGGTATGAGAAGCTGCAGCTCCTGCCCAAGACCCCTCTCAACACTCCCCCCACCCTCATCCTCTTCCACAGCTTTTCTCCAGCAAACTATTTCCAGTTTCATTTCCTCAGCAAGTCCTGGTGAATATTGTCTATTACTAGAGGCCCAATGCATAAAATTCATGCACTTGGGGGGAGGTGAGGGTCAGCCTGCCCTGCCCCCTCTTGCAGTCCGGTATCCCTCAGGGGATGTCCCACTGATGGCTTAAGCCTGCTCCCCACAGAGAGTGGGCCTAAGCCAGCACTGGCGCAGAGGTGGGAGAGGCTCCTGCCACTGCCACTGCACTCACCAGCTGTGAGCCTGGCTTCTGGCTCATGATATGCTAAGGCCACTCAACCTCTTACTCTGATGTATACTAACCACCAGGGGACAGACAGTCAACCAGTTGACCAGTCGCTCTGACATGCACTGACCATCAGGGGACAGTTCCTGCATTGATCTGCCGCCTGGTGGTCACTGCACACCATAGTGACTGATCGACCAGTCGACTGTCTGCTCCCTGGTGGTCAGTGCACATTATAGTGAGCAGTTGAGAAGCCTTAGCATATCATTAGCATATTAGGCTTTTATTATATAGGATTATGCCTAAACAAAAACAAGTTGCTCTCTCCAGGGTTAGCAAATTAACAGAATTTTTTTAAAAATTGATTTTAGAGAGAAAGGAAGGGAAAGAGAAAGAAAGGTTGTCTCCCTTATGCACCAAATCAGAGATCAAACTTGAAACCTTTTGGTATACAGGATGATGCTCCAACCAACTGACCTACCCGGATAGGGCCCAGAATTTTTTTTTAAAAAGAAAACAAAAACAGAGGAAGTAATGCTCTTTTCATATTTCTGAATTATTCTTTCTCAGGGCCCATGTGGGAACTCTATCATCCTCAGGTGGACTCTGCTTTGTTATTAGGTGGGTGGCAGTCAGTCCATCAGAAAGACAGGTTACGCAGTGCCTGTTGCTCCAGCCTAGCCTGTTCACTTGTCAATTACTTGATAAATTGTTATTCTGGGAGACAAGCCAACTATGTCCCTGTAGAAGAAGTTCAATTCAGGAAAAGCAACAACAACAAAAGTAAACAATGTTAGATGGACAAAGATGACATGCTGGAGGAAGTTTCCCCATCAATATGAATTTACTAAACATTTATGGTGGATAGAATGTGGCCTATGTGTTCAGATGAAAGCATCACTGTCTCCGTAAAAGAAAATATAATATAGTTTCAGGGGAAAATTCTAGGCATTTTCCAGAATCTTCTCCATGAAGCACTAGCTCTAGGAAGTGCTCCACAAAAACAACAACAAAAAAAAACAATAAAAAACAAGCAAAAAGCTTCTGTGTTCAATTGAATTAGATAAACACTGCTCATTTGAAACCTCCTCTTGGACACTCATGGTGTACTCTAACCTTTGAATTATCTAGAAGTGTGTTGTTTAATTTCTAGATATTAAGAGTTTCCTTAGACATCATATTGTTATTGATTTTCAATTTAATCAGAGAATAAATACACTTTTTGTGATTTATTTTTATTTTAAATCTTCATTATTAAGAGTATTACAAGAGCCCCCCCCTTCTTTCCTCCATTGCTTCTTCCACTAGGTTACCACCCCACCCCTGGCCTTCACCACTTTATTGTTTGTGTCCATACATAATGCATATATGTTCTTTGGTTAATCTTCCATCCATTCCCCCACCTCTTCCCTCTGATATTTGTTAATCTGTTCCACGTTTCTATACACTCTGGTTCTATTTTTTAAAATATATTTTTATTGATTTCAGAGAGAACAAGAGAGGGAGAGAGATAGTAACATCAATGATGAGAGAGAATTATTGATTGGCTGACTCCTGCATGCCCCCTACTGGGGATCGAGCCCACAACTGAGGCATGTGTCCAGACTGGAAATCAAACCATGACTTCCTGGTTCATAGGTCAATGCTCAATTACTAAGCCATGCCAGTTGGGCCCCTCTGCTTCTATTTTATTCACCAGTTTATTTTGTTAATTAGATTTCTTATTTGTTTATTTTGATTTTTAGATTCAATATGGTGGTAGATATGTATTCATTGCCATTTTATTGTTCATACTAGAGACCCAGTGCATGAAATTTGTACACTGTTAGGGTTCCTAGCAGCTGCCAGCTGGGTACTCCCTCCCTTCCTCCAGCTGCTTGCCAGCACCAGGGCCTCCCTCCCTTCCCCTGGCTAGCCTGCCCCCTGATCAAACTTCTGGAAGAACTCTGGTCAAGGGGGACAATTTGCATACTATGCTTTTATTGCATAGGATCTTTATCTCTGCCCCTCCTCCCCCTCATCCTCCCCTTCCTCCTCTTTCTCCTCCTCCTCCCCTTCTTTCTCTTCCTCCTCATTTTCCTCCTTCTTCTTCCTCTTACTAACTGCTTTTCTCTTGCTGCTTTTAAGATTCTCTCTTTGTCTTTAACTTTTGGCATTTTAATGATGATGTGTCTTGGTGTGGAACTCTTTGAGTTACCCTTGTTTGGGGCTCTTTACACTTCCTGAACTTGTAAATCTATTTCTCTCACCAGGTAGGGAAGTTTTCTGTTATTATTTCTTCAAATAGGTTTTCAATATCTTGCTGCCTCTCTTCTCCTTTTCTGGCACCCCCATAAGGCAAATGTTGGTACACTTGAAGTTGCTCCATAGACTCTTTGCCCTATCTTCACATTTTTGGATTATTTTTTCTTTTTGCTCTTCTGATTGGATGTTTTTTGTTTCCTCATATTCCAAATTATTGATTTGATTCTTGGAATACTCTACTGTTGAATTCATCTAAATTGTTACTTATTTCAGTTAGTATATGTTTAATTTCTGACTGGTTCTTTTTCATATCTTTGAAATTCTCACTAAGTCTCTTGAAGCTCTCATTAAGATCCTTGAGCATCTTTATAACTATTGTTTTGAACTTTGTATCTTGTAGTTTGTTTGCTTCCATTTCATTTAGTTTTTTTCTGGATATTTTTCTGTTCTTTCATTTGTGACATGTTTCTTTGTCTCTGAATGTTGGCTGCTTCCCTGTGTTTGTTTCTTTGTATTAGGAAGAGCTGCTATGTCTCCTAGAATTGGTAGAGTGGCCTTGTGTAGTAGGTGTCCTACAGTAGGTGTCCTACAGTAGGTGTCCTATAGGAATTGGTAGAGCAGCCTTCCCAGTCACCTGAGCTGGGCACTCTTGGTACACTCTGTGTGGGCTGTGTACACAGTCTTATAGTGGAGCCTTGATTCCTGATGGCATCACTGTAAGGTCAACCTATGACTATAGTGGAAAAGCTGCTGTTCAGGAGACCCCCCTATGGAGCAGGACTTGTTTCAGTGGGCTTTGATGTTCACTGAGTCTGCTCCTTGAGTGTGTTACTCGTGGGTGTGTAGAGTTGTAATTTAGTATGATCTGAAGCTGTCTACCAGGTTCACTGGCTCTGGGACCTTCTGGGAGATGCAGTCAGCTACTGCATGGGGCTATAGAGTGATCTGTAAATAACTGTTACTTGTATTGGGCTTGGAAGTACCCAGGAGAGGCCAAGCTGTGAAGCAAAGAAGGCTGCTACTGCCAGGTCTTGCTGATTCAAGCTGCTGCTTGTTTGAGAGGTTTTAGGAAAGTCTGAAGCTTAAAACCAGACAGGCCATTCATATGGAAAAGCTGATGCAAACAGCTTGGGTTGGGGTTGCAAATTAAATAGGGCTGGTTCTCAGGGAATCATCAGGGCAGAGCGATTAGTGTGAAATAGGCTGATGGAAACTCAGACATGGCTGCCAGTTATTTCTTGGGAGAGGTGGAAGGAGGGAGAATGGAAAAGGGGAAGCCTCATATAAGAACATTGACCCCTGGGTGCACCTCTGTCTGGGAGAAAGCTGCCCCTTAGTTTTTGCTCCAATGCCAGACAATTCAGTTCCTCCCATATGTCCCTGGATCCCCCCAAGCCACTGCCCCAGTGCTGGAGCTAAAAGGGAACTGGATGGTGTAAATTTATGTGCCAGCTCTTGAAGAGGAACTGTGTAGGTATCCAGCAGCCTCTATATCACTCAAACACAATTCCCACTGGTACCTTAAATTTGTTATTCCACTAGTTTCCATGATATTTGAAGAGAGATCCGCGACTATTTGAATTGTTCTTTGTAACCCGAAATTATGGGGGATTCTCTTCCCAGCTCTAAAACCCTGGGGAAGGGATATGGTATGGGGCTTGGACTCCTTGCTCCTCACAGGAAGATCTCTGCAGGTGCATGTGGGTATTGGACCAGCCCATTCCATGCCTTTGCCCCTTCTACCAGTCTCAATGTGCTTTCTTCTTTACTTCTATAGTTGTAGGATTTCCATTAAGCCATATTCCAGGCAGTTCTGAATGAGGGTTATTCTGTATTTTAGTTATATTTTGATGTGGTTGTGAGTGGTGGCAAGTATCAGCATTTACCTATGCTGCCATCTTGGTTCTCCTCCACATTTCATGATTTCAATTTTGTTTTAAATCTATTGAAACTTGTCTTATGGTGAATAAACTATATATATGTGAAAGGCACATTTATTCTGCCTATCAGAGATATATTCTAAAAATGATAGATGGATCAAGGTAACCAGTGGTGTTGCTCAGATATTTATGTCATTCCTGATTTTTTTGTGTGTGCAGCTCTTCTATCAATTGCTTAGATAATTATAGAATGGTACATTTCTCTATCTAATTTTGTCTATTTTGCTTTATGTATCTTGAGTCTCTGTTATCAGTCATGTACACACTCAAACTGTTAGGCCTTCTTGACAAAATTTCCCCTTTGTCCTTATGGGATGCCCATATTTCTTGCTGGTAATACTTTTTGCTCTGAAGTCTACTTTACTTGATATTCAGACAGCTATTTTTGCCTTCTAATGCCTACTCTTTGCATGCTATCTCTTTTATTTTCAAACCTTAAGTGCCTTTATCTTTAAAGTGTGTCTGTTGTAGGCAGAGTATAGTAGAGTCTTGCATTTCAACCTACTCTGTTAACCTATATTTTTAAATGGAGAGTTCAGACTATTAATTTTAGTATAATCATTAATATCAATTATATCTAGGTATATTATTTTTTATTTGTTTGTTTGTTTTGTTTTTAAATTAAATCTTTATTATTCAGATTATTACATTTGTTTCTCTTTTTTTCCCCTCCATAGCTCCCCTGCACCCGGCTCCCACCCCTCCCTCTATCCTTACCTCCCTCCCTTTGACCTCATCCATAGGTGTATGATTTTTGTCCACTCTCTCCCTGCACACCCCTCACCCCTTTTCCCCTTGAGAATTATCAGCCCACTCCCTTTCTGTGCTCCTGATTCTACTGTATTCAACAGTTTATTCTGTTCATCAAATTTTTAATTCACTTAATTTTTAGATTCACTTGTTGATAGATATCTATTTGTTGTTCATAATTTTTACCTTTACTGTTTTCTTCTTCCTCTTCTTAAAGAGTACCCTTCAGCATTTCATATAATCCTGGTTTGGTGGTGATGAACTCCTTTAGCTTTTTCTTATCTGTGAAGCTCTTTATATGCCCTTCAATTCTGAATGATAGCTTTGCTAGATAGAGTATTCTTGGTTGTAGGTTCTTGCTATTCAGCACGTTGGATATATTTTACCACTCCCATCTGGCCTGCATCATTTCTGAATTGTTTTTCTCTTGCTGCTGTTAATATTCTCTCTTTGTCTTTTGCTCTTGGTATTTTAATTATGATGTGTCTTGGTGTGGTCCTCTTTGGATTCCTTTTATATGGGGTTCTGTGTGCTTCCTGGACTTGTAAGTCTATTTCTTTTACCAGATGTGGGAAGTTTTCAGTCATTATTTCTTTAAATAGGTTTTCAGTATCTTGCTCTCTTTCTTCTTCTGACACCCCCACAATTCTGGTGTTGGTATGCTTAAAGTTGTCCCAGAGGCTCCTTACATTATCTTTGCATTTTTGGATTCTTTTCTCTTCTTGCTTTTCCAGTTGAGTGTTTTCTGCTTCTTTATATTTCAAATTTTTGACTTGATTCTTGCCGTCTTCTAGTCTGCTGTTAGGTCTCTGTATAATATTTTTAATTTCAGTCAGTGTATGTTTAATTTCTAGTTGGTCTTTACCATCTCTAGTTGGTCCTTTCCATCTCTAGTTGGTCCTTTTTTTTTATCTCCTCTTGGGTCTTGCTAAATTTATCCATCTTTTTTAGGATATTCTTGAAAAACCTTATAACCGTGGTTTTGAACTCTATATCCAGTCATTTGTTTTCCTTCATTTCTTTTGTTTGTGATCTCTTCCTTTGTCTCTGCATTTTCACTATGCCGTGGGACTTCTGTGTTGAATTCAGCCTTATAATACAAGACTTGCAAAACTGCAAAAGCCTCTCTGTTGAGCTTGGGATGGGTGGAGTCTCAGGGCTTAATGGACCGCCTTGCCTTCCAGTCGGCCCTACCCTCTATGGCCCCTGAGTCTCACATGACTGAGTAATCGCTGGAGTGGTCTCTCTCTCTGTGTGTGTGTGCTCTCACAGTGCCTCTAGATCACTACCTTTCCAGGTCCCCTGCACTTTGGGACCATATGAGTCTGGGTTCCCAGGGTTTTGCCCAAAACTGGGGTTTAGTGGAGTTAGAAGTGGTGCAGTTGGGAGGCCCTGTCTCCCACCCACTTGTGAAAGCCAGCGGCACAATCAGCAGCTGGTCTTCTGCGCAGAGTGCTGTGTGTGCCACCAGACTTCTGCCCTTTCTCGACTCCCCTAAATTTCCATGCACTTCTCCCTTTTCACAGTCCAAACTTCCCCCGTATGAGTTTCAGCTGGACTGAGGTTTAATGTCGTAGGATAAGGGGTTCAGTGCGATTGGGAGTTTCCATCTCCCTCCCACAAGAGAAAGCCAGCCAGGTACTCTGGCACCCGCTCTCTCCACGCGTGCATCTCTGTACCTCAGCTTTCTGCAGCTCCTCTGGGTCTCCATGAGCCCCTCTCTTTCCTTCTAGTTCTAGAATTTCCACTCAGCCAGCTTTCCTGTGGTTCTAGATGATTTCCATTCTGTCTTTTAGTTGTAGTTTTGAAATTGTTGTGCGAGGCAGCAGTGTAGGTGTTTACCTATGCCACCATCTTGAATTCTCTTCTAGGTCTATTATTTTAGCATTTGTTTTCTTTTTCTCTCTCCTTTTTCTTCCTTTTTTCATTTGTTTGTTTGTCTGTTCCTCTCTTCATTGTTCCTTGCCTCTTTTGGATTATTTTAATATTATTAAACATTCTATTTTAATTCATTTGTTGGATCCTTTTGGCTCCATTTTATTCTTTCGTAGTTGCTCTAGGTATTAAAATATACATATTTACCTTTCAGTCTACTGGGAGTTAATATTAAGACAAATTAGAAACCTTGCAAGCTTTAATCTTCCTACACTGATCTTACGTTACCATATGTATTTCATCTGCATACGTTGTATACTACAAATATAATTTTATAATTTTTGTTTTCAACAGTCACATAAATATTGAAGAACTTAAGAAGGGAAAATTTTCTTTTATATTCACTTAAAATATTTGCCATTGTTGTTCTTCCTTCTTTCCAAGACCCAAGTTTCTCTCAGGGTATCATTTCTGGAATAGCCAGAGAATTTCTTTTTACATTTTAGAGCATGTCTGCTACTGATGAATTTTCTTATCTTTTCTTCATTTGAGAATGTCTGTGTTGTTTTCTTAAAGATATTTTTGCTGGATTCAGAATACTGAGTTGACAGTTATTTTCTTTTCAAGTACCTTAAATTTGTTATTCCATTAGTTTCCATGGTATTTGAAGAGAGATCCATAATTATTTGAATTGTTCTTTGTACATAGTATGTCATTTTTCTCTAACTGGTTTCAAAATCTTTTCTTTATCTTTGGCTTTTAGCAGTGTGATTGTGATATGTCTAGGTATTTTAAGATAACTTGTCTTGTTTAGTGGTTTTTTTATTGTTTAAAGTATTACAAATAGTAGTACATATGTTTCCTTTATTTTCCCAATTGACCTCCTGCCAGCCTCCCCTACTCCCCTCCCCCCTCCCCTCTTCACCCCCCACCCCACCACCCCACACATGTCTGTGAATTTATGTCTTTGACCAAATTTGGGAACTTTATGGCCATCACTAATTGAAATATTTTTGCTTTTCAGTCATTCCTTTCTCTCTTCCTTGGACTTTAATAAAATATACGTGCTACTTTTGACATTGTTCCACAGAAACCTGAGTGTTTGTTTATTTTAGTCTCATATTGGGTAAGATTTCATTGGCTCTCCCATCATTTCTATTCTGCTGTGGAGTTCGTCAAGTGAATTTTTATTTCATATATTATTTTATTAAATTTTTCCACTTGATTTCTTTTTATAGTTTTTATTTCTCTGATGAGAATGCCTGTATTTTCATTTATTACAAGTATACATATATACCTCATGGAGCATAGTTTTAATGCTGCTTTAAGTCTTTGTCTGATAACTTCAACATCTGGGTCATCTTGGTTTGGGTATCTGTTGTTGTTTTTTGTTTTGTATTTGTTTTTGTTTTTCCCTCTTGAGAATTGGTCAAATTTTTCTGGTTCTTTTTATATTGGGAAATTTTGGTTTGTATCCTGATCACTGAGAGTGTTATGTTTTCACTCTGAATTCTATTATAATACTGTGGAGGATGTTAATGTTTATCTAATTCTATCTCTCCCAGTTTAGCTCTCAAAGGCTGTAGGTGCTCGTTTGGTCTTGTACACATTTATCACTAAGGGAAATGCTGAGACTTGGGAGAGTTTATAATTAGGAGACCCCCCTCTTTCTGCTCTCTCCATTTTGGGCTTTTGTTCCCCCACTCTCTAGCTCTCAGGAGATATTTATTCTTAGTTTCTGACCATAGAGATATAATTTCTATTGGAGTTTCAGCTGCTTAAAGGACCACCCTGTCACATTCCTCAGAGACTACAGGCCATCCTCAGAGCAAATTTATGAGAGGAAGAGAGAAATAGAAATTCACCTTGTATATGCTCTTCTTAAAGTTTTAATTCTCTTTTTGGAGTCAGATTACTCAGATACTTTCTTGCATTTTTTTCATTCAAAGTATTAGTTGTAATTTGTGGAAAGGCAGCCATGTGCAGTCTGTAGACTCCTATTTGACTGTGTACGAATGGGCTGCAGGCCTGGCACAAATTCTTGCTGAGAGACAGAGAGCCCTCATAGCATAGGCTGCTTGTCTCCTTCGAGGGAAAGCTTTTCTTTTTCAGGTCTAAGGTGCGCTCCTGTGTTCTCCTAAGTGGCCATCAAATATACCCCCAGGTTTCTGTATTTAGGCACCACAGAGGAGTGGTCAGGTTCCTTCCATATAGCACAAAGCAGACATCATGCAATCATACCGCCCACATCAGCTGTGGCCTGGATCCACTGGCCCTTTATTACAAGGGGCTGGATCCTCTGCACTCGGTCTCTCCTTCTGCTGTAAGTAAACACCGCACCACTGGGCCTGATGTGCATGTTTCTTGTACTCAGTGATCTACAATCATGCACTGGTTTCTTTCCTGAAAGGCACTTATTTGCCTTTTGACCTTGGCCACACTCATGTTCCATTCTACTCTGCACCATGGCCTGGCCACCCAGTGAATGGTGAAACATAACCAGCTGGCAGAATAGGCTCTGGTGGATTTATGTTGCTTTTGTGAAACTGAAACCTCACAGAGCAGTTTAGAATATTAAGGGCTCTGAGAAGTCCTGTTATAGCTATCCTGCCATAATACAATCTTTTCCAAATTTAGATAAAACTTTGCCACAATAAATGTTCAATACAATAAACTGCCACAGTGCTTTATATATAGTGCTGCTCCTCGACTTACTAGGGTTACATCCCCATTCTAAGTTAAAAATATTGTGAGTTGAAAATGCATGTAAGGCACCCAATCAACCAAACATCATAGCTTCGCACAGCCTACCTTGCGTGTGCTCAGAACACCTACATGGCCTACATTTGGGCAATTATCTTGAGCTTCACCTCAAGAGTAATGCCATCCTCTTCTTCTCATAAGAAGTCAGAGACACAGAAGGTGTTTTACAGACATATGAGATGTGAAAATACAAAACACAATATCCAGAAAATGCTAGCAATACAGTTCACCCTTGCGATTGCATGGCTGACTGGGAGCTGAGGTTTAATGCCCTGCTCAGCATCATGAGAAAGTATCAAACCTAATATTACTAATCCTGGAAATGACAGAAATTAAAAATTTTAAGTACAGTTTCTATTGTGTGCATATCACTTTCTCTCCATCGTAAAGTATAAAAATTCTTAGTTAAATCATTGTAAATTGGGGACCATCTGCTTTTGTGTTGAATTGAATTTTATGAATTCATTGCTTTTAGAACCATATCGTAAGTAGAGAAGGATATATTTTAAAATATTCTTTATTTTTTATTAATTCTCACCCAAGGATATTTTTCCCATTGATTTTTAGAGAGAGTAGAAGGGAGAGAGGGAGAAAAACAGAGGAAGGGAGGGAAAAGGGAGAAAGATCCATCAGTTGCCTTCCATAGGCACCTCAACCAGGGCCAGGGATCAAATCTGCAACCAAGGTACCTTGATTGGAAATCGAACCCATGACCCTTCAGTGCTCAGGCTGTCACTCTAGCCACTGAGCAACAGTGGCCAGGGCCGAGAAGAATATCTTAAACCAATAGCCAATAAAGAGAGAAGTATACCCTGGCCAGGTAGCTCAGTTGGTTAGAATGTCGCCCTGATATGCCAAGGTTGTAGATTGGATCTTTGGTCAGGACACATACAAGAATCAACTAATGTGAATGCATAAACAAGTGGAACAACAAATCTCTCTCTCCTTCCCTCTCTCTCTAAAATTAATCAGTAAAAATTAAAGAGAAGCATTCTCTGTCTGCTATATGCTTGCCTTGGTTCATACTGAGGGAATGTCTCCAATACCCCTTGCTTCAGTGGGGAAGAACCAGGGAATAAGCTTTTTGTGTGTTTGCTTCCCTCTTACTCCCATGTCCTCTGCCTCATGAGCGCAGGGTGAAAGATCTTACTTTCTTTGGTTTCTGTTTCCCAAATGGGTGGTTGTAAAATGTTGAGTGTAACTGCCTGTTCTTGGCCCCATGGCTTGGCTCTCTGAGACTTAATTATTCCAGCTCTGTGGGATAGAAGGTAGGTTGCAGTTGTCCATGGCAGGGTGAGTGTAAGCTGACTCACTCCTCAACGTGCAAGTCTCAGGTCTGGACTGCAATGGAGAGGGCAGAGAAAGAGACAATGCACTTCAGCAAGCTGCATTCTCCAATATATCCCTACTGGCAATTAAATGAATATTGTATGGTAATACCTCTAGGATCCATGTCTACTTCTCAATTAACTTGAACTCTGGAAGCAAGGAGGAAGGGGGATTAAGCTCACACACAGCCTCCAACAGCCAACAGCATCCTCAATGGGAAAACTTAGAGGTTGTGAAAAAGAGTGGAACAGAGAGGTGTACTACAATCGCCATGAAGATAACAGTGACTGCTACCATTAACTTACCCCCCTGCCCACAGAATACTATTTCTATGCCCCAGGACACACTGTAGGGAAAGCAGCATCACCTTCACTGTGAGCGGAGGGAGCAGGGCCCTGGGTGGTTTACGTGACTAAGAAGCCTCAGAGATGGGTCTTGAACTCAGGACCCAGGATTCAAAATCTGCCTACTGTCCCCCCTCCTAGAACATCAGCTGCCCAAAGCTACATATCATGAAACAGAATTAGTAAGTATAAATATTTAAAAAGCAGAGGAAAAATGATTGTGCACATTTATATGACAGAAGAGCCAAGATAATTAAGTGAAAAAAAAATGGTGAGAATTGATATTATTTTTTAAAAAATATATTTCATTGATTTTTTACAGAAAGGAAGGTAGAGGGATAGAGAGTTAGAAACATCGATAAGAGAGAAACATTGATCAGCTGCCTCCTGCACCCCCCTTACTGGGGATGTGTCCACAACCAAGGTACATGCCCTTGACCAGAATTGAACCTGAGACCCTTCAGTTCGCAGGCCGATGCTCTATCCACTGAGCCAAACCTGTCAGGGTTAGAGTTGATTTTAAATCTTTCTTTGCCCTTCATCATAGAGACCAAAACGCAAGAAGTGCAAAAGTAACAAATATTATAAGGCCTTTCTTAATTTACCCAGGTCTTCTTGGGAGTAAAGACAAGGTCATCATAATCTTAACAAGTTTAACTTACATCCTCAGAGAAGCATTCACATTCCACATCTTTAAGGGAAGCATGCAGGTACATGTAGCAATATGCATAATAAACAATGCCAGTTTACTCTTTTCTTTAAAGAAGGAAGAGCACCAACTTTCATCTCTGATATCTGTATTCATGGTCTGGCTTTGTTGTATCTAGTATCATGCTCAGGGAATCTCCAAATAGTAAGAGGTGAATGAATTAAATTGCTGAAATCATAGTCCATCTACCACATTTGGATCAGGGACGGAAAGCGTCAGTTCCAGGACCCTTCAGTTCACCTTTTAGAGATTGGCAGTTCCTGGCTCATTATGATTCCAGCAAGATAAAGGGGAGATGCTGATTTTCATTTGTAACTGTCCGGTTTTTGTTTCCGTTTATTGCCTTGTTATGTTGGTGGCTCCACAAAGCAGGCCTGGACATCTGGGTCAGAACAAATCTAGTCATCTGAGAGGTGAGAGGGGTCCTTGCTGAGGAGAGAGTGGCAGTGCAGATGCTTATTTGTCGAGCTCCAGGGGTTTTCCTGGATTCATCTCACCAGTATTTGTTTCCCAGGGTGAGTCTTCTGTGCGGGTTTTTGTTCCAATCCGGATTCAGGAATAGGACTCAGGCCCTGAGCTCATGAAAGTTCATAAACATCACCGTGGGATATATTGGAAAATCAAAGCCAAGCTGCACAAAAGCTTGAGGGGGCTCAAGAACGGATGCTGGATACTTTGGATGGAAGTCTGTCTTAAAGTGAACTTTTTTTCTTTTGGTCCCTCTGCTGACCATTTCCTACATCAAATGAGACTATGAACTTTTCTGATTTGTGAATTTTCTATTTTACAAGAAAGCTATACTCAACAACTTAACAAATAATTAACCTTCTTCCCCACTCACTGAGTTCCTTATTTTGCCTCTGAAAGCATAAAGGGCTCCCTTGGCACTGGTTTGAAACCCAGAGGAGCAGTGGGCCCTTGGTGAGCAGAGTTGAAGGTAGACCAACCTTCTCTCAAGCTTTTCATGTAATCCTTCCAAAATACATATTGGCGACCAGCTGTGCAACAGGCACTCTACTCTGTGCCGTGGTCACAGAAGTGATGAGCCGACTGGGGTCCATGGACCAGTGGGAGAGAGAGAGTTGAGCAGAGCGGTAAGGACCTGCCATGTGCCAAGTGCTGAAACAGAAGGGAGTGGGAAGAGCTGGGCACACAGCCCAGTGCTCCTCATCTCCTTGGAGAATCGAGCTGGGCCTTCAAGTGGGGCCTTCATGGGCACATTCCAAGCACAGAACAGAACATCGTCAGAGACTAAGGTTTAAGAAGACTCTCCTGTGCTCTGTTCTTTCAAAAGCCCGGGACCTCCAGCCAGCACTGGCACAGGAGACTGTGGTACGACATCCACCCCCTGCTTCCATCCCTGGCTGCCTCAGTCCTGCGCCTCTCATGGCTCCCTGATGCTTGATTGAAAGTCCTGTTCATGCATCTCCCTAAACTGTAACCCTTTGGGACCCCTAGTGTCTGGCACAGTGTTGACATAAGGCATCTAAGAAATTTTTGCAGAACTATTCAAAATGACAATAATATATTGATTATAGTAGAAAATATTATATTAATATATGATTGTCTCACTTTATATATTATATACATATATCATTTAATAAATATGTTGATAGCATTTTAATATAATATATTAGTATACTGCTGTCTTATGATTATTATTCAGAGGTTTGAGTCCTGAGCATTGGTACAAACCTTCAGGCATCCATCATATTTCTTGGCTCTCTGAGTGGAAGTTGACTCCTTTTATCTCTTCTCATTTAATAGGACAGGAAAGTGTAGTCACTTCAGCCAGGGGAGGGTAAGAAATGCCACTGGCTTTCTTGGACAACCAGCAGCAACAGCAAATGGCTGGGGGAAGTGGAGATGATGTCCTCCCCCCCAGGAAACCTGCCCCCTCTACTGGAAGGGTCAGGGCATGAGTTGCTGTCTTCAGGCTCCTGGTCCCTGGGGCTCCTGGGTCTGAGGCAAGCATGCTTTCTGCAGACAGTCTGGTCTGGTCGTTCTCAAGACAGGCAGACAGCTGTCCCCTTCACCCCCAGGGTGTGTTGCATCTGGTCCTGTTTCTCTTTGTCAACGTGGGAGACATCCAACATCTGCCATTTGCACAACGTGGGTGCTTTTGCAGCTTAGCATGCTCTGTTTCTACAAATAAGTGCTTTTTTGAGAAAACTGAAATGTCAGAAAAAGAGAGACAACTTACTTTAAGGTCGCTGCTGCCTCCTAGCAAGGGTGTTTAAAAATAACCCCCAATCTGCCGTGTTCTCACAACTCTCATTGCACCAACTCAGGGAAGTTTCCAGGCTGGAGTGTGTGCTGGGAAGGTGCTGGCACCTGGCTGCACACTATCCTGTGGATCTCTGCCTAAGGGCAAATGGTCAACCCTTTGATAGAAGGTTCTAGAGTCGTTACCAGCTATAGTGAAATGGCTTTATGTCTGACTCAGACGTGCTCTGTAGGAAGGAAAATGCTGAGGGGCTGAGGTGGCATGGCCAGGATGCGTGTGACTGTCAGGGTGTGGCCTGAGTAGAACTGGTAGATCCCTCAGTGAGCATGGATCTGTGCCTCCTGAATCTCTCCAGCAGTGCTGACAGAGGAGAGCCTAGATTTTTGCAATAATTTCCAAGCTGTGCTCCACGGATTTCTAGTGGCTCTGGGGCAGATCTTCAGTCCTTCATTTACACTGATGGGCTGTGTCTGTTACTCCAAAAATGGCCTCCCCCAGGGATTGTGCATTTCACTCGAGAGCACATTCTTAAATAGAGGAATGGAACTTCTGCTCTGGGCCCCTGTAATCCTACCAGCAGAATGAATCTGAGGGCCCAGGCCCAGCACCTGTGGAGCATCACCTTGGACAGATGTCTACACACCTGTATTAAAAACTCACCCTGGGCAGCACTGTCTGAGCTGCTCTTCTAGGCAGAGCCAGTGGACAACAGCAAGGATAAATCAGATCTCTATTTCCTGAGGATTTTCTGAAAGGCACCAGGACTAGGGCTAGAATCTCACCAAACAGGACAGCTACTGCCTCCGTTTCATCTCTTTCTGAGGGGCCAGTCTCAGGGTTAGTGATGGACCCAGTAGTTCTACTACCAGGCCCTTTAACTAGAACCCCTCCTTCTGTTAATGATAATATAAAAAATGTGGGTCCCCTTGTACCTACGATCATACTAAGGTACCCATATGTACATGCCAAAGAAAAAGAAAGAACCTGGGAGAGCTAGAGTCACGTGAACCGTTAACTCCCTAAAAGGTTAAGGATCTAATGTTTCTTCTACTTGCTGAGCCTCTACTGTGTGTCAGAGACCATGCTAAGTGGCTTATGTATATATCTCACTTAATCTTACCATTGGGAAGTCGGTATCCCTATCCCCATTTCAAAGATGAGAAAACTAAGGTTCAAAAAGTTTAGGATCTTGCCCCAATTTAGGTTATAACTCAGGCCTTCCTGATTTCAAAGCCCATCTTCTTAATTTTGGAAGTTTCAGGACAATAGGCAAATGCAAAGCAGGTCACATTTGTCCTGAGTGGCCTCCCCGCAGGCCTATGACATGACATGTGATGTCTTTCCCCTGGTGGTGATCCCCTGTTCTTCAAGCCCCTGCAATGCAGCATGTACACACTCACATATCTCAAGTGTCAGCCAATAGCCAGTCAGTCACCACTCATGTGCATGAAGTCATTCTTGACCAACTCATCTGCCCTATTGGACCTGCAGCAGAGCAAAGAGGCAGGAAGGGCCCAGTCCAAATTGGCCAAGCTTGGCCCAGAGCAGCAGAACTGCCAGCTGACTTGAGACTCATGAACAATAATAAATATTTCTACTTTTTAAAGCCACTGTGTTTGGGTGGTTTGTTAGGCAATAGTTAACTGGTAGGTATGCCCACAGCAAATGAACCTATTCTGCAGACATTATACAAAGCTTATTCCTTGAATATCAGCCCTGTTGGAAAAAATGTATGATCTCAGACATATCAAATCAGAGCAGGCATAAACTGATCTTGGATTTTGTGACAGCCAGAGTCACATTGCATAAAACTTAGATCCCTTTAACTTGTGTTTTAGTTATGAAAGAAAAAAATCAAACAAAATTGAGTCAATCTAATATGGTTGGCACCACAAATGCTCACTAAACATTGATTTTACTTTCAAAGTAAAATGTGGTTTCTTGAAAGCCTTGATTGCATTCTAGAAGAGTGTTTGCCCACAGTTCTTAGAGGAGGCAATGTTCTCATCTTAATGAGGTTCAACAAGTGGGGGCTTCTGATGAGTTGAAATGTCATTTTTCCTCTGAGGAACCACAAAGGACATGCTGCTTGTCAAATGTAATGTTTCCTTCCTGCTTTAGCTACACTGGCTCTATGATGCTATCTGCCAAACCACCTTCATTTTCAATGTTAAAACATTTTTCAAAATGTGATGATGTATCACAACATTTCTTGTTCATGGAGCAATTTCAACCAAGAGCAGTGCTGTGATCAGAATGTTTGCCCTTCCTACCCCCAACTTATATGTTGAAATCCTGATTGAAAGGTGGGGCCTTTAGGACAGAGAATCCAAGATGGCGGCATAGGTAAACACCTATACTGCTGCCTCACACAACAATTTCAAAACTACAACTAAAAGACAGAACGGACATCATCCAGAACCACAGGAAAGCTGGCTGAGTGGAAATTCTAGAACTAGAAGAAAAGAGAGGGGCTCACAGAGACCCAGAGGAGCTGCAAAAAGCTGAGGTATGGAGACGAACACATGGAGAGAGCGGGTGAAGGCGAACCTGGCTGGCTTTCTCTGGTGGGAGGGAGATGGAGACTCTCAAAGGCATTGAACTCCTTGCCCTATGATATTGAACCCCAGATCCAGCCAAAACTCATTTGGGGGGAGTTTGGACTGTGAAAGGGGAGAGGTGCATGGAGGTTTAGGAGAGTCGCAAAAGATTAGAAGTATGGTGGCACGCAAGGCGTTTTGCTGAGAGGACCGACTGCTGATTGTGCCACTGGCTTTCGGGAGTGGGCAGGAGACAGACCCTCCCAGCTGTGCCACTTCTGACTCCACTGGGCCCCAGTTTCGAGCAAAACCCTGGGGACCCAGACTCTTGTGGTCCCGGAGCACAGGAGAGCAGGAAAAGCAGCAGTTTAGAGGCACTGTGAGAGAGCGTGCGCACAGGGGCCGACTGAAAGGCAAGGCGGTCTATTAAGCCCTGAGACTCCACCCATCCCAAGCTCAACAGAGAGGCTTCTGCAGTTTTTCAAGTCTGGTATCATAAGGCTGAATCCAACACAAAAGTTCTCCCAGCATAGTGAAAATGCAGAGACAAGGGAAGGGATCACAAACAAAAGAAATGGAGGAAAACAATGACTGCATATAGAGTTCAAAACCACACTTAAAAGGTTTTTCAAAAATATGCTAGAAAAGATGGATAAATTTAGCGAGTCCGAAGAGAATATGAAAAAGGACCAACTAGAGATGCAAAAGATCCAACTAGAGATGGAAAAGAACCAACTAGAGATGATAAAGGACCAAATAGAAATTAAACAAACACTGACTGAAATAAAAAATATTATACAGAGACCAGAGACCTAACAGCAGACTAGAGGAAGGCAAGAATCAAGTAAAAATTTTGAAATATAAAGAAGCATAAAACATTCAACTGGAAAAGCAAGAAGAGAAAGAATCCAAAAATGTGAAGATAATGTAAGAAGCTTCTGGGAAAGCTTCAAGCATACCAACATCAGAATTGTGGGGGTGCAAGAAGAAGAGAGAGAGCAAGATACTGAAAACCTACTTAAAGAAATAATGACTGAAAACTTCCCACATCTGGTAAAAGAAATAAACTTACAAGTCCAGGAAGCACACAGAACCCCAAACAAAAGGAATCCAAAGAGGACCACACCAAGACACATCATAATTAAAATACCAAGAGCAAAAGACAAAGAGAGAATATTAAAAGCAGCAAGAGAAAAACAATTCATTACCTACAATGGAGCACCCATACGATTGTCAGCTGATTTCTCAACAGAAACGACGCAGGCCAGATGGGAGTGGTAAAATATATTCAACGTGCTGAATAGCAAGAACCTACAACCAAGAATACTCTATCCAGCAAAGCTATCATTCAGAATTGAAGGGCAGATAAAGAGCTTCACAGATAAGGAAAAGCTAAAGGAGTTCATCAACTCCAAACCAGTATTATATGAAATACTGAAAGGTACTCTTTTAGAAGAGGAAGAAGAAAAAGGTAAAAGATAAAAAATTATGAACAACAAATACATAACTATCAACAAGTGAATCTAAAAATTAAGTGAATTAAAAATTTGATCAACAGAATAAACTGGTGAATATAATAGAATCAGGAGCACAGAAAGGGAGTGGACTGGTAATTCTCAGGGGGAAAGAGGGGAGGTGTGTACAGGGAGTGACTGGACAAAAATCATACACCTATGGACTCATCAAGGTGGGGGAGGTAAGGGTAGAGAGAGGGGTGGGAGCCGGGTGGAGGGGAGCTATGGAGGGGAAAAAAGAGAAACAAATGTAATAATCTGAATAATAAAGATTTAATTAAAAAAAAAAAAGGTGGGGCCTTTAGGAGGTGATTGGGTCTTGAAGGTGGAGCCCTCATGAATGGGATTAGTCTCTGATCAGAGACCCCAGAGGACACTAAAAGGAATAAACCAGAAAGAGTGTTCTCACCAGACCTCAACCATGTCAGTGCCTTGATCTTGAACTTCTAGCCTCTAGGACTATGAGAAATAAATTCTGTAATTTATAAGCCACCCAGCCTGGTATTTTGTTAGAGCCCTAATAGACTAAGACAACTGGTTTAGTCAGAGAGTTTCTAAGGGAAAAGTTACTGTTGAAAACATTAAGCTATTGGTGTGAAGTGAGCACTCTTCACCCTGATATTTTGTCTCATTTCCTTGTAATTATTACAGGGAAGTATTACAGAAGTATTACAGATATAGATGAGGTCTCCTATGTACTTACCCCTGATCTGCTCCACTCCTTCCCTCCCAAGTTAATCACTATCCAGAATGCCCATCATAAAGACAAAGATGTTATCAGAGATTTTCATCAACCTCTCTGCTAAAATCCTGATTTACTATGTCTATAGCTATACTAACACCATCATAAAATTAATTTCACGTTCTAAGTGAACACAAATTCATTCCTACTTATTCACTATATATTCAGTTCCAGGACTATGTGCTGTATATGTGTATACACTGTATTATAAATTATATTATAGCATATTTTATTGGCTATCTATTTTGTGCTGGATACTATGCAAAGTACTTTTCACATTTTCATTTAATTCTGACTCCTTGAGATAAATATATTTACCCCTGGTCCACAGATGATAAAACTTAGCTTCAAAAAGTCATTCATGGACATAGAGCCAAAGATATTGATATGCATCTGGGTCCATCTGACTTTAAAATCTATGCATTCAATCTCACTCAGCTCTTTAAAATTTTCTAGATTTTAAAATTAAACTTAGAGTTAGACTAATTGCATATAATTATGAGACATGTTCTTTTTAAACTTGAAATAATAATCTTGATCTTTGAAATTCCTGACTTCTAGCACTCCTCCCTCCTCATGATTTCAAAGGGAGAGGCTCTTTGATCCGACCCAGAAGCTGTAACCTAAACAAATGAAAAATTTGCTCATGTTTTAAGATTCAGCTTAAACATTACCCAGCCTCCAGAGAAACTCGTGGCCCTCCTCCCTGTCCTTAGCTGGCTGAGCCTCTCCACTCCATCCATCCAGGTGTGTTGGCGGCTGAGATCCCTCCAGGGCAGCTGTCCCCTGTGCAGGGCTGGCATAGGCACATATAGCTCCTGTCTCTCAGCCTGACGAATGAGTGAATAAAGGAGTGGATACTGACTTACCTGAAGCAGACAGCTGAGCTGAGGAGGAGCCATAGAGGTTAATGGCATTTTCAAAATAGCATTTAAAGAAACTCTGTCCTGAGTTCTGGGAGACAAAGGTTTTGTTATGGAAGATCTAGGGCTATGGGCAAAGTGTAAAAGTGTTTCACTCTTGACTCTGCCACCAAATAGCTTTAGGTAAATTAGACCTCAGTGTCCTCTTCCGTAAAAGGATCCCTTCTAGCTCCAGTACGCTATGTTCCTAGTAACAGCACACTATCTTGCTTTCGAGGCTAGTGTAGTTCAAGAACAGTTCTGAGACTACGGGGCTGCAGTTACAGTCCTGCTTAATGAAGTCAGCTGGGGAGACCATGGGTGGAAATGTGACAAACATGCTGTCCATGCCCCTGAGCACCATGGAAAACCCTCCCTATGTCAGCTGTCCTGGCCAACTCAGAATAGTGCCCCCATTCATGCTACAGGTGCTGGGCGTGGGCAATAAGCCACGTGGTCACCCCAGGGTGTGCATACCAGCCCTCTCTGTGCCCAGCTATGTCCAGAAAGGCATAAACCACTCAAGGTTGTAGCACATCCTCGTAGGCTGGGCACTGAAGCTTCTAGAATCCTTGGCAAAAGCTCTTTGGGAAGGAGTGTTGTGCTTATGCTGGAGTCTGAAGGGCATTTGGGGAGAAGCATGCATCTAGCCCAGTGTAAGATGTTGGTATGAACGGGTTGCTCAAGTCAAACAGAGTGTGATAATACAAATGTCAAAGCATGAAAATAACGATCTCTTGGAATTTAGTGCCGACTAAATTCCATCGCCCTAGAGCAGAGAAGGGGGAAAGCTGGAAGGTTTTTTAGAGATGGCAACATCCTAAGCAAACCACAGGCTCCAGCGGCTCTTCCAGGCTACACCGGCCAGGCAAGGCGGATGGGGCACTGAAGGACAGACTTGGCCTTGGCTATCCCCACTGATCAGAAATATGTCTTGAGTATTAATGTGTCCAACACGCTCCACAAAATAGCCAGGCTTCCAGTTAACACGACCCACTCTCTTTAGAAGGCAATTTCCTAGGCAGGTTTTTTTTTTAGGTTTCATGTCTATGAAACAGTGTGTTTCTTACACACAAATTTAGTGTGTCATTCCAAAAAGAATTTTGCTGATTATGCTTTTCTCCATCTTGCTACGTGGGTCACCTGAGGTTAAGGACACTAAGCACTTTCCACAGGGTTTTACAAATCCAAATGAGAATCGTATTTAGTTCAGGCCTAGTGCAAGCACCCCAGGTCTCAGTACCCCACTTCCTGCTTGGATAAGAAAACAAAGGTCCTTCACTGACCTGGGGTGTGGGTACCTACGGTCACCACGACCAGGGCAGATTTATTCCATATCCTCCTGGGAAATGGGGGCTAAGGTGATGTGACATGTCCTTCTGAGAAGAGCCATTGTTGATCTCGATGGAGCTCAGAAGATGAAGTATTCTCATGGTCCCCAGGCAGTCACGGTAGCTCCTCAGACTGATGGCACTGAAGTGGCACAGCCCAGGCTTTGAGTTGCCTGCCTTCCTCTGCCCACGCCCTCCAGCATTACATGCTAGCATTAAAGAAATTGGGTACAAAGCAGGACGGAGGGATGCTCATGCCCTCTGACCCGAGCTCTGTCTCAGCCTTGGGAAAGCAAAGCCCAGGTCCAAAACTGCCATAGGAGAAGCAATGTGGTGACATTCTTCCTGTTTTCTATGTCAAGTCTTATTTCCTCCAGGCCTGTCAGGACTCTGTCACTCATCCAGGTTCCATGGATCTGTCCTGATCATATCCCTGGGAGGCAATCCTTGAGCCCAAGTCTCTTTAGTACGACCTTCTGACTACCGTCGGTAATAATACTGTTTTTGGCTGGACTATCAGACTTGGGCTATGAGAGCCATCTTTATATCCAAGAGCCCAGATGCAGCTCTTTGTCCTACCTCGGCCTTTCATCTGTGCCTCCCTGCTTCCTGGTCTGCAAAGCCTTTGCTTTAAAATGGTAGCACTCTGTGTTTTAGTATCTTCAAGACTTGCCACAATAATTCCACCGTAATAATAAGCATGAGAAGAAATAAACTATTTATATAATAGAGGAATATGCAAATTAGCCAGGACACCATAACATCATGACTGAACAGCAGGGACCTGAGACTGCATGGATCCTAGCAGGGGTGAGGGACCTCAGGCCATGCCCCCCATTCCACTGCCAGGCCAGAAGATCTCAGGCCATGCCCCCCCCCCACCTGGAGGGGCTTTACAGGGGACCTCAGGCCACACACATCCCTACCCCAGTTGTGGGCCAGGAGACCTGAGGCTATGCCTCCCGCCCAGCAGGGTTTGACAGGGACCTGAGACTGCACCCCCCACCTGACACCAGGCTGGGGGACTTGAGGCTGTGTCCTCCACCCAGGGGGCTTAATGGGGGTGGGGCCAGTCAGGTCTGGGTCTCCTGCATTTTCAAAGTATATGTGGGTGGTGGGCAGGGACTTGACTCTAGGTTTCACGGTGCACCCTAGACTCTGACAGGAGGAAGATGTTCATATATATTTTACTAATTTTCTTTCATCTCTGACACTTCTATTATAAAGAAAGAGCAAATAGCAATATTAAAATATTTTCTCTAATTAATTCCCTTTTAATGTGCATGAATTTCATGCACCGGCCACTAGTATAAAATAAAGGTGCAAGAAAATAGATGACTGGCCTTCACTGGGGTTGTTTGTGGGCCTTCTTTCCTCACTCACTGACTCATTTACAGAAGGCAACCAAGGGGCCCACCTCACAGGACTGCTGACAGGAGCACAGGACTGGCCCAGCCTCTGGTGCACTGTATGAAAAATGGAGGTTTGTCCAACAGCAATTTCTCATTAAGTACCTGCTGCACAGCTAGCTCTGTGCTCCTTGATACTGGGCTTGACTGGGACCTCTAGCTGAGATGGAGATCCCTGTGCTGCACCCACTATAACATGCCACAGAGGCTGGCAGGCCTGCAACCCCTCCCACTGTGTGGAGTGCATCTGTCCTGAATGCTGGTATCAACCCTGTCCCACTGGTGAAGCACTTCCTGAGGCTTAAGCTCCTGAGGGCCGAGACTGTGGGTATTCATCCCTGAGTCCCCAGACTGTAGCTAGACTGCGAGTGGCATCCTTGATAGCGGGACCCTCCCAATTCTTCCCTAGGCCTGGGCACACCCTCCATTACCTCTCTGGGGATAGAAACCAACCAGTCAATGTCCTATACCTTCCCAGAATTGCTATGTATGCAACTTTCTTGGATGGTGTCATTGCACAAGGTAGAAAGTCTCACTCCTTCTCCTTGAAACCTGAGCCAAGGCTGGGCCAAGTCAGCCCAGTGTTGTTTCCCTTAAGTCCCCAGACCCTACCCCGCCCTGCAAGGCTGAGGACACCCTGCCCAGAGGCAGCAGGCACTCACTCCAGCTCCCCTGACCAGAAAGGGACAAGAAAAAGAGATGGCCCATCTGGGTAAACAAAGCTTTGAGCCTCTGTTTGCCCCTCCTCCCTCATCAGCCCCCTGTGATTCAGACCAGCTGTGATTGAGATGGTAGGGTGATGGTGGTGTGATGGAGGTGGGCAGGTACCAGCCTCACTTAGTCAATGTTTTGAGTTTAATCTGAAATTGTCATGGAAGGTTCATCAGGGATAAGAGATGACAAAGTGAAACTGCCTAAGCCTCATCCTTGCACCCCAAAGGGAAACCTGGTACTCACTCACCCACCCCACCAAGTCATTCTTTCGCATGTAGATGTTAGGGTTTGTCTTTAAAAGTTAAGGTTTATATAAGTGAGATCATGTGATATTTGTTTGTCTCTGAGTGGTTTGTTTCTGCTTACCATGATGTCAACAACAACAGAAGTTAAGCTTTATAGAGCCCACAGCTGGGTGCTCAAAGGAGAAAGGCTCTGATGGGTGTGAGGGAGCTGCCTCCATGGCAGGATGGTAGAACCACCCAAGTCTGGGAGGACCAAGAATAGTAGGAGGCAGCACCCCACTTGCAGCAACTCCCTCAGGCAGGAATGGCTCAGCGCTGACCCTGAGCAAGCCCTCCTTCCCGAGCAAAGGCCATGAGCAAAAGGCCCAGAAGGAGGGCATGGACTTCTCCGAAGGACAGCAGGTGCCCCAGAGCCTTCCGTTTCCCTAGTGATGAGTCACCCTCACCGTGACAGAAGAATGGAGGAATGTAACATTCCTTATACTTCACATGGCTTGGCACAAATTTATACCCAGGATATTACTTTACAAACTCAAGTATGTTGATTAGCAGAAGGCCTTCTTGATTGAGATCCTATACTTTCAACTTTATTAAAATATTTATTTATTTATTTATTTATTTATTTATTTATTTATTTATTTATTATCAAAACCTGGACCTGGGCTCCCTTGGGTGACTATAGAAATTAACCTCAGGGGAAAATATTAACATTAAATTAAATTAAATTAAATTAAATTAAATTAAATTAAATTAAATTAAATTAAATTAAATTAAAAGACTCCAGGGTTTCTGGACTTCTATAGGAATGCAGTAAGATAACATGAAGAAGGAAACCCAGAATTTTGTTGGGACAACAAAAAGACTCATGTCAAAAGCCCCGGTGTGAGGTGGAGCCCGCCCTCATGTATCAACTGCTGAGCAGTACCGCAGCCCTAGTTCCTGAGGCTGGAGCTAAGATGAGATTTTTGGAGAAAACTGGACTCATGCTGGATTTCTCAAACCAGAAATTGAATCAGGCAGTGGGGAATATAGTTAGTAAGTCAACCCCACAGCCCTGATTATTTTTATGCTAAGCTAATTTAAATGCTCTGTTTCTATAGGAATCAGACTTCCTCCCATCTGCAGCTCCAGCTTTTTATTTTTTTTTCTCACTTCTCACAGCCTGTTTTTATGTTTTTGGTTTTTTTTTTTTACAGCACCAATGAAAATCTCAGAAACCACACTGCACCCGGCTGCCTCAGGCAGCCATTGCTTACTGCAGCACAAGCTTATTTCTCTGAGGAGAACATTCTTCATGATGATTATTTTTTTAAACATAGGCTTCACTATGCTGTCTTTCTTCTCTGAATTTCCATTCATTTGCATACTGCCACTTCTTAATAAGAATTTCACATTTCATCCCACCTATAACCAAAAGGGTTACTTGGAGAGGGAGGGAGAAAAGAGGAAGGTTCCAGGAACAGGGGGAGAAAACTGTGGAGAGGGAGAGGCTAGCCAGGAGCAGGAGGGCATAGGAACCACCCGGTCCTTCATTCAGGAGGCTGTCTCTGTGGAGTGGTGGTGTTTCTCTGTAGGTCATCTTACCTGAGTCTTTGATTCACATCTGCCTTCTCCACTCAACTACTAGTAAAAGCTCCAGAAAACCAGGCCCTCATCTTCACTGAATATATGTTGATTTAAGAAATAATTGACTCTTCCTCCTATCCCAGGGAGTGCAAGCTTGTGGACTATTTTTAAATAAATTTAGAAAGCATTGTTGAAGTATATTTTTGTAAGCCACTGTGTTGGGGACTTTGAAATTGTGTATCACTCCAATGAGCTTCGTCTGATGGCAAGTCCTGGGTTCAGAGCATGGAAATCTATGCTTCGGGCCTCCAGCTCAGGCAGGTTTGCAGCCAGAATCCAGATGGCCCAGGACTGCCCCTAACACTTCTCAGGCCCTAACAAGAGCAGGAAGGAAGGCTCACTTACAGTCTCATTGTTTTTGGGTGAGTAATTAAATCTTCTTATGGTAAGAATATGAAGTTTCAGAGATTTCATTGGACCTATTCAGGTTATCGATTTATACAGAACAGTTTTCTTTCTAATTTAATCCACTTCCTTTGTCTTGATTAGTAATGAAATCTTCATTAAATAAAGAGTTGGTTACATCTGTTTGTAAATTTTATGTGGCCTATGCTTATTAGAAGGCTACTAAATTTTATCGTTTCCAGTTTTTAAAAATTTAAATAGACTGTCCCTTTCAAGATTTTCTTTTTTTATGTCTTTTTTTTCTTCTTAAGCTCCATTTTTGCATTTCCTTTAACTTGTCACAATTTCAACTGCACACATGCTCAATGACTCAAAGGACTGAAGAAAATGTGAAGTTGTATTCAGAGTGCCTAAAATTTGAATGTATTTTCATCAAAAATGAAAATTAGTTTTCAAAATACTTATTTTGTTCCTAAACTATACAAAACTTTTATGAAACTTTAAAAGCAAGTAGATCATAATTCATGGATATCAAAAGTACAAGTCAAAATTACTTAAATAAACTGGAATTTTTTTTTTTTTGAAAAAGTGGTTAAATCTTGTAAAAATAAAGTCATTGACATGGGCAGCTGCCTCTTAGTCTGGATCTGACACCCACACCATGCAATCCATTTCTTTGTTTCTAAGTCCAGTACAGCAACTCTCAAGGAGCAGTTGACTGTGAGTCTTGTTCAGGGAGAATGAAGCACCCAGAATAAGATTACAGTTGTTGGGCTGGTGTTGTTGGATGGCCTGAGCCATCAGTATCAAAATGAAGGACGTGGCAGATAAACTTGCTCTTGCTGATGTCATGGAAGGGTGAGATGATGGATCTCCAGCATGGCAGCTTTTTCCTTAGAACTCCAAAAACTGTCTCTGACAGAGTCTACAGTGAGGCTGCAAGCTGGTTATCACCACAGCTGGGGCACGTCAACACGAGGGAGAATGCCATCTTAATTTGGTCCAGCATAATGTGAACATCTTTATTATTGGGTTTATTATGGGGAGGGGGTGTTACTATCATGATTTATTATGGAGTTGATTATGGGGAGGGGTGTTATTATCATGATTTATTACAGGGAAAGAATATAGATTCAAATCAGCTAAGGGAAGAAACATGTGAAGGGTCTAGCTGTCCTGTACTATGTATCCAGGACATGATGAATATCTTTAACTTCATCATTCCTAATGTTGTGAAATACACTCCAACTGCAATTTGCTTGTTGCTTCTAATCCAATGGGTAACTTGACCTATGTGGCTTGGAATATAAGTGGCTTTCTCAAAAACCATTTTATTGGAAGTGGTTGCAATCTGTATTCAGCCTGGTTCCATTACCTAATTGGGCAGAGGCTGGGAGTTCACCCATTAAGCTGTCATGGGTGTGTCCTTGAGGAGCATGGAGATTCTAGTGTCCCTGTGTGGAGTGGAGTGAATGTTGCTGGTGTCTCCCCAGAGGATCTGCACCCTAATTTAGCCAGTGATGCAGATAAGAAACAGCAGAAAGAAGTTCACAAACAGGTGGTTGAAAGTGCCTATGAAGTGATCAAACTGAAAGGCTACACAACCTAAGCCCATCTGTGGCAAGTCTGGCAGGAAGTATCATGAAGAATCTTAGGTGGGTGCATCCAATTTCCACCGTGATTAAGAGTCTCTGTGGAATAAACAAAGATGTCCTTCTGAGTGCTCCTTCCTCTTGGGACAGGGTGGAACCTCTGATGTTGTGAAGGTGACTCTGCCACCTGAGGAAGAGCCCATTTGAAGAAGAGAGCAGATAACTTTGGGGGATCCAGAAAGAGCTGCAATTTTCAAGTCTTCCAATGTTCTACAACCTCCCTGTTGAGGCTATAGCAGCATTTTAGTTGGAGATTGTGCATATTGTCCCTTTTATCTGATCTGTGACTAAAAACATCAGATTGCTAAAAGTAGAAATAGTAATGGCTCATAAAGCCCTGCATCTGTGTCCTGATGCTGGACCATCCTTATCTTGTGTGAAATAGTTCCACCTCCTCAATGGCGCCACTGCCCTTCAAACTAGATGTGTGTCCACTAGGTTATATAATTGTGGTTCAACATGCAGAGTCCAACTTTTTTCTCTCTAATTAATGACATCCTGGGATCCAAAGTAAATCCAATATTGCGTGTCTTGTACATAACTGTTCCAAAGGGTCTTTGTTACTCCTCACCTGAGGATATTTTTCCACTGATTTTTAGAGTTAGTGGTGGGGGGAGGGGAGAGGGAGAGATATACAGAGAGAAATATCAATGTGAGAGAGACATAGCAACTGGTTTTCTCCCACCCAAGCCACAACTAGGGCTGGGAATAGAGCCTTCAACTGAGGAACATGTCCTTGATCAGAATCAAATCCAGGAGTCTTCAGTCCTGGGCCAATGCTCTATCCATTGAACCAAACCAGCTAGGACCCAAAGGATCTTAGTCTGTGTACTCTATGTATCAGATTAGTGTACATTGCCATATAATGTAAAAAGAAAAGTATACATAGAAATAATACAGCCAACTGTCCAAGTGTCATACTAACTAAAATGCCAAAACACCTTGAACAGTGAAAAAATGAAAAAATAAAGCCATTTACAATTCTAGTTGGCAAGATTGACACTCAGGTTCACTGTCTTGCATGTTAAGTTTCCATCTACAAGTACACACATTTGAGAGTTCTGTACACAAAATGTTCCCCAGCCTCTATGGTGAACAGCAGATTAGCTAGCAGGGCTCAGGATCCAGGAATGGAAGTGTGAGGAGAAGCAAAGAAATGGGCCCCTGGAAAAATGAGAATTTGTTGTGCAAGAACCTATACATTTATGGTAAGAGGAAGGATTTGACGACTTAATTAATTTGCATTTCTCTATATCTATAACCTTCCAGAACTCAAATGCTGCCTGTACTGTGAAGTGACCTCTGGTGTCACCGTTCAGCTCCTGCAAATCTGCACAGTGTTTGAGCCCTGGGAAAAAGACTGGAGAAGGGCACCTGCAGCCTGAGTGATGCGCAGAGTCCTCCGAGCCAGCAGAAGCATTGGCCCTGTGATCTGTATGATTGTGACAAGCAGCACGGGTTCTCTGGCGGGGCCCTCGGACTCTTGCCTGAGTCTCAGCAGAACTGCATTGGCCTGCACACAGAAATATGGTGCGACATGGCCCTTGCTCTTGAGAGCTAGACAGCAATCCCCCTCTGCCCTGCATCCAGGACTGTCCACCTGAGGCGCTGTGCCTGTGTGTGGGCAGGCAGACAAGTTCAGCTGGGACTTGCAGCCAGCTGCAGTACCACGGCATCAGAGGTCCTCGGCAAACCTCTCAGAAACTCCCCTGCCCCGGAATCCAAGCTGTAGTCCCGCTGAAAGACCAGGCAGCAACCTGTGTTGGCAATGGCAGTATGTGAGTCTCAGATCGCTTTCTAAGAAATTATGGGTAATCCCCATTATGGAAGAATACTTGGGACCTCAAGGAAGGTTTTGGTTAAAGAAAGTTATACTCACTGTGTTTGATTTGCGTGTCTGGAGGCCAGGCTGGTTTATATCATTAAGATTTTTATTTGGCTGTGCTGTTTATTTAATTGCTTAGCTACTTATTTCTTTCCTTGTCCCATCTCTCCAGATACTGCTCAGTCTGGAGAGAAGGAGAAGCAGGGCCATAGCTGTGTACCCAGGATCTTCATCTGCCTGTGGGGTTTCTCCAGGGAGGCCCGGGGCTTGGTCATGTTTGTGCTCTCTGACCACCTGACACAATGATGCTTAATGACAAATGTGCCAGCATATACGACTGACAGTGTTTATCCCTCTCCCTTTATGTCAGCAAACACTGTGGATTCTGGAGAGTCTGCCCCATCCAGTTCACTCCTCCTGCACTAATGACCATGATGGCTATCATTTCCTGAGAACCTGCCATGTGTGTGTCCCTTGCACATGCTACCGTTAGTCCTCAGCAAAGCCTTTCAAGGGAGGCGATACTATCCCCACCTTACAGAGGAGGAAACAGGGTCCAGGAAGACCAGTGGTGGTGTTGGTCACAGCTGCTCAGTGTAGACCAAGGTGGAGGCCAGTCTCTGCAATGCAAAGCTGTATTGTCCTCCCTCTCCCTTTGCAGTTTGGTCTTGGGCTAACTAAATCGTGTCCTGCCTTCAGGCCTTCACAAGAAGCCGCAGCTCAGCAAACACATTGCCTGCAAGCTGCCCAGGTACTGGCACCTGCTCTCCTCAAAGCACCTCTCTAGTCCTGATGACAAATCCCCATTCCCCAGTTCCTGCACTTGCCTCTACTGACTAAGCTGGGCCCCACCAACTGGGGAGACGAAGCTCTCCGTGTCCTGACTGTTCTGTGGCTGTGGCCCACCCTGCTCCAGAGTCCACACACTGGACTCCTTTCTTCTCCCTGCACCAGCCACTCAGGGGAAACTTTCTTTGCTGGCCCAGGAGAGGGCCTTCTTTCTTTTCTTCCTTCTCCCTTCCCCAGTTTTGCTCCCCAAATTTCTTATTCAAATTTGATCTTCTGTAAATCCCATTCTAAATGAAAAGCCAAGAAAGGAACAAGAAATCCAAACTTTATATATATATATGGGCCAATTCTTCTGGATAGCCACAGCTTCTTAGAATTTTAAGGGTAGCAAACCAAAGGTAAGTAGTTTTACTCAAGGAATCTCAGAAAACAATTTTTAACATAGTGTCTCACATATACCCCATATACTCACTGTTTGAGTCAGTTCAAGTTGCTATAACACAGTATCATGGACTGGGTGGCTCAAACAATTTATTTCTCACAGTTCTGGAAGCTCAGAAGTCCAGTGTCTGGTGAGGGCCCTCTTTCTGGTTTGTAGACAGCCACCTTTTGCAGTGTCCTCACATGGTAGAGAGAGAAAGCATCTCTTTCATGCCTGTTTTTCTAAAGACACTAAACCTATCTAGATGGAGCCACCCTCAGGAACTAATCATTCTCAAAGGCTCCATCTCCTAACACCATCACATTGAGAGGACACAAACATTCAGTTCATAGCACCCATACATTATGTATGTGTTGCCCAGCTAAGGTCGTGGTAACCAGCTCTAAGCAAAGATGTAATGATCTCCTAAAGCAGCCCTAAAACAGAGCAGGACTGCCTTAAACAAAGGTGTAGCCATTCAAAGCTAATCCCCTGAGGGAGAAAACCTTGAACTTGAGCAGAGAATGAAGGAGGTGGCACATGCAAACATCTTCTGTTGCAGTTTCTCTAATTTTGTTTGAATGTTAGGTTTGCTTTGGGTGAAATGAGGCTTAGGTAGCATCTTGCCCCTGCAGCTGTAACTTGTTAGCACTCAGAGCTAACAAACTAAGCACCTAAATACAGACAGAGGCAGATGGTGTTGCAAGCACTTCGTACACACAGGGAGCCTTTGCACACTGTCTGACTTTTGAATTAGCACAATGCACTGGCTTCAGCAAACAGGATGTTTGCTATTTGTGGATTTGCAAGTTAGGAAGTATTCGTCTGTTCCTGACTCCCTATTGACATCTTCCAGATGACAATATGTGAACCCTCAAATTGCAAGCTATTGCTGGGCCCAACAACTGAATTCCACAACTAGTGGCCAGACTAGGGGGGACATGTCATCTCCGACCCTGCTGAGATATCCCTCATCTCTGAAATGGGTGCCTCCTGGTTCAGGGGCAAGGCCTTTGCTCAGACTCCAGCCTATTTGGCTGTGGGAAAATTCACTGGCGTAGTGGACACTGATTTACATCTCAGGTCAGGACAAACCTCCAAGCAGGTTTCTAAAACTTAAGTTGAAATTGAAAAGCGACTTTTATTAAATTGCAAATAAGACACTGAGTCCAAATCAAATTAAGTTTTAAAATCTTAATCTTTTCGGGAGAATCCAAGATGGTGGCATAGGTAAACATCTACACTGCTGCCTCGCACAACAATTTCAAAACTATAACTAAAAGACAGAACGAACATTATCCAGAACCACAGGAAAGCTGGCTGAGTGGAAATTCTACAACTAGAAGGAAAGAGAGGGGCTCACAGAGACCCAGAGGAGCTGCAAAAAGCTGAGGTACGGAGATGCGAGCACTGAGAGAGCGGATGCCCGAGTACCTGGCTGGCTTTCTCTGGCGAGAGGGAAACGGAGACTCCCAATGGCATTGAACCCCTTATCCAGCCGAAACTCATACGGGGGGAGTTTGGATGTGAAAAGGGAGAGGTGCACGGAAATTTAGAGGAGTCGCAAAAGATCAGAGGTCTGGTGGCGTGCATAGCACTGCGCAGATGACAGATTGCTGATTATGCCGCTGGCTTACTAAAGTGGGCGGGAGACAGACCCTTCCAACTGTGCCACTTCTGACTCCACTAAGCCCCTGTTTCAGGCGAAACCCTGGAGACCTAGGCTCGTGTGGTCCTGGTGCACAGGGGAGCTGGAAAGGCAGCAGTCTAGAGGCACTGTGTATGCACGCATGCACGCACAAGGACCGCTCCAGCGATTACCCAGTCACGTGAGACTCAGGGGCCGTGAAGGGCGGGGCCGACTGGAAGGCAAGGCGGTCCCTTAAGCCCTCAGACTCCACCCATCCCAAGCTCAACAGAGGCTTCTTCGGTTTTGCAAGCCTGGTATCATAAGGTTGAATTCAACACAGAAGTTTCCCCAGCATAGTGAAAATGCCGAGACAAGGGAAGGGATCACAAACAAAAGAAATGGAGGAAAACAATGACTGGATATATAGTTCAAAACCACGCTTATAAGGTTTTTCAAGAATATGCTAGAAAATATGGATAAATTTATCAAGTCCCAAGAGGAGATGCAAAAGGACCAACTAGAGATGCTAGATGATGAATAAATCTAGTGAGTCCCAAGAGGAGATGAAAAAGGACCAACTAGAGACACTGACTGAAATAAAAAATATTATACGGAGTCCTAACAGCAGACTAGAGGAAGGCAAGAATCAAGTCAAAAATTTGAAATATAAAGAAGCAGAAAACACTCAACTGGAAAAGCAAGAAGAGAAAAGAATCCAAAAAATGTGAATATAATGTAAGAAGCCTCTGGGACAGCTTCAAGCGTACCAACATCAGAATTGTGGGGGTGCCAGAAGAAGAAAGAGAGCAAGATTCTGAAAACTTATTTAAAGAAATAATGACTGAAAACTTCCCACATCTGGTAAAAGAAATAGACTTACAAGTCCAGGAAGCACACAGAACCCCATATAAAAGGAATCCAAAGAGGACCACACCAAGACACATCATAATTAAAATACCAAGAGCAAAAGACAAAGAGAGAATATTAAAAGCAGCAAGAGAAAAACAGTTCATTCCCTACAAGGGAGCACCCATACAACTGTCAGCTGATTTCTCAACAGAAACGATGCAGGCCAGATGGGAGTGGCAAGAAATATTCAACGTGATGAATAGCAAGAACCTACAACCAAGAATAATCTATCCAGCAAAGCTATCATTCAGAATTGAAGGGCAGATAAAGAGCTTCACAGATAAGAAAAAGCT